>CM024242.1:52906063-53152987 GCA_013421045.1 Propylea japonica
TTATACTGGGCCAGTAAGTGGCGTTTGTGCTCCCTTTCTGGCTAGTGTATTAGCCTCGTATTCTTGCTTATATCTTGGTAGCTCGCTTATTGTTACCATTTCATGTTGTTCAGTTCCAAATTGAAAGCAATCCATATGTACCCCGTTCCATCAATTGGAGCCAACGCAAAGACTAGTTATTTTAATTATGTATACCTAAATACATTTACACTTATTTCCTCAGAGAAAGAAGAAAACGCTTATACTTCTTACTCTGATCTTATTTCTTTTACTCATCTTAATTCATTTACTCGCTGATATTTATTTTGTCGAAATAAATATCGCCTCCGGATTTCAAATTTATACTGTAAAAACTGATTTTGTACGACTTTTTAATCTTTAATCAAAGAATGGCAACAATATTAGTGTTTAAAACTGTACAACAATCGAGTAGTTTCTCAGAATTAAAATTATAATTTGGTCATATTTTGAAATATTATCGATAATGAAAAGGTTTATCTAAAACATTTATTTTAAACTGTGATGATTCTGCTCATCTATAGAATTGTAAATCAATTATTCGATATATTTTCGAAAGAACAGAAAAGAAAACATTAATTTCTAAAATTTTTGGGTTGGACGAATTGACAGTTCTTGTTTCATTTATATGTCTTACAAATGGATCTTAGCTTCAATTTTTTGTTAGCTTTTAGATTGGAAAATATAATAGAAAATCAAAATTTATAATAAATATTTTCTTCATTAGATCAAATCTTATTTAAATATTTTTATTTTATAATATAAACAGAGACCTGTATTTTCTCCATTATTTCCTATCCTATGTCCACAATTTCAAGGTTCCTTCTGCAATCGGCGATTTTCGTTTCATGACGATCGACGGAAATGTCGTCACGGAGCACACGAAGACGGGTGGGGGTAGCGCCAATTACGAGCGATCTTTCAGTCACGTGGTATCATGTAAGGATGTTGATTTGTCGAATTGGCCTGTAAAGTAGACAGTACATCTGACAAGCGTAGAAAAAGTTCAACAAGAGCCGCCATATTGAGTGTTGGAGATAGCGTTCAATTTCGTATCAATTCTTGAAATTGTGGCGTCTGATGTTAATAAAGGAACTTTTATGCGTAAATTGTAGGGTGAGATTGTTGATGAGTACATAATTTTGACCGATGTTTGTTATAAAAGTGTGTAAAAGTGCCAAACCGGAGTAATTCTCTTCGAGATCATTGTGCGGTTCCGACAGAAGATGGTGAGAGGCAACCGTGAAGTATAGTCGACCAGTCTCATTACTGATAGTTCATTATGGCTGATGGTTGACTTTTGTTCAATAAATATGTGCCTTGGGAGATGCATCGACTATCGAACACTCAGTATTTGACTCTTTGGCGCTCTTTCTTTTATATTTTTGAAAATAAAGTAAATGTTTTATGTTGAAAGTACGATAAATAGTGATTATTAGTTTACTAATTCGGTAAGCCGTAGCATTGGGCCAGCGCTCGGCTCTGGCTTGGTAAACAGGAGATTAAACCCATTTTGCTATGGCTGATCATCTTGTAGATGGACCGCCAAATGCAAAGCGGCCCAAATTGGATGCCTTTCAGGGATCCACGGATACTTCTGGTAAGTTAACATAATTTTTACGCGGATTTGTTTATTTTGTGTATAGCATGTCTAGGTATATTTCGCGGTATAGGCGTAACGTGCTGTTTCTTTTTTTATAAGACAAATAAATAAAAATCAGCTGTTTGTAAATATTTTGACGAAGAATTATGGTTTATTTTCAATGTTTTTCCGGGATTTACAGCCTTTTGGTTACAAAATTCGTAAGTTATTCTGTCATCTGTCTTACGATAGTAAACACTACTGCACTTGAACTCTGCATGAAGTAAGGACTATTAGGAGCCTTTTACTTTCTGCATGTTTTGATAATTTCAATTTTCATCCAAATTTCTTGTGTTTTAGAAAACCTCAACAATGTTAGGTGGACAGTTTAATTTAATACTTGAAACATATATTCCAATCGTATTTACTTATATTACGTTATTTTCGTGAAATCGTTACCTGAATTAAAATTGTATATATCAATTATTCCAATATTATTTCCTTTCTTTCTTGTTCCCTGCTACACTCAAATATTCAATATTTAGAATTGCTTGGTGTATCGAATGGCTAATAACAAACCTATCAAATTAACCAAAATCTCTCGGAATAATTTCTGCTACACAAATTAAACAAGTTCCGCTATCTGCCACTTTTTAAATTAAGACTGGTTATTGGAACTTAATTTTTATTATTTATACCTAACATTATTAGCTTACAACAACTATGGCCTGAGCTCCAGACAAGGTATGACACCCCCACTTGGTGGTAGCCTTTCCAACTCGCTGCAGCATTGGAATTACCATCAACAAAGTAAATAAATTTACCTGTTTCTTTATCTAAATCGAATAACTCACAAATTTTCAATTGTGTTTCATTTTTTGACAGTCTATCTGAATTCGATGCATTTGGCTCTTCTTAACTGTATTTTATTACGAACACCTGTGTTTTGTGTTTGTCAACTTCTTGATTAATACAGTTTTGAAACATTAATCTGATTACCAACAATCATATAGAATCTTGAACTTGAATAGCACAAATTAGAATTTACCAAGACTGCTGCAAAAATTTAACACATGAATTATATTAGGATTATTAACTCTAAGCTTTTACTGACTATTTCAAAAATACATTACCGAAAGATTCATAGTGAACTTACATATATGAATGTTTTATATTTGAAGCTTCAACTATTTGTTAATTCTATTTAAAAAAATTCTGACATAAAATTATGTATTGAAAAACAAGCCTCACAAAGGTCCATTCAATTATACTGAAATGGGATTATTAATGTTTGAAAATTATATAGAAACTTTATTATTTTTGTTCAGAATGGTTTTTTTTCAAATACGTCTTTCCAAATCATTGTGAGCTTCAACTTCTGCTTATATATTTTCATCATACCAATGCATTAACATTGGCTGCTTCAAAATAAATCTGAAAAGTAAACATCTCTGTATGCTTTGATGTAGTAGAGTATTGCTTGTATATTATCTTATTATATAAAAAG
Source organism: Propylea japonica (assembly GCA_013421045.1). Lineage (NCBI taxonomy): Eukaryota > Metazoa > Arthropoda > Insecta > Coleoptera > Coccinellidae > Propylea > Propylea japonica. Next base: position 52,909,171 of record CM024242.1, read on the forward strand.
TAGTGGCTTATTTTCTTAGAAATTTTCATGTAGTAGACCGATGAAAACAAGTAGAAAGTAAAATAGAATTGAATACTTTGCTTTATATCATCTTAACATGCCTCTCTTATGTATCAGATGTTTTATCTAATATGGACATGTTCGATCTGGAAAACAACTTGCCCGATGAACTCATGTCTTCATCCAGCTGGGGCATCACTGACAACATGGGTACCAGTAAGCCTCCGGCACAGGGGCCTGGCCCAGGCAATATGCAGAATGGTTTAGATTCAAATGACGGAACAACTAACTCGAATCTTCGACAGATGCAGCTGAACCACATACTACAGCAGGTAAGCGATCATTTTTGCACATTGGGTATAGTCCCTACCTCAGAGTAAAAAGCAAGCATTACCCTTCTAATGAAATATACAAGACATACACATGAGAATTGATTAATTAATATAACTGCAACTGTGCAAGTTAGTTTATAAGCTTGAAAACGAACAATTAAGAGTCAATGCTTACTACAAAGGGTACATAACATCACGAAATACAGGGTGCGGCAGCATAACTTCCTTTTTTTAAAACTCAATAGAACGCATTGTATGAATCAGAAAATTTTGATTCACATACATAAAGTTTTGTTTTACCAAGTTTTGAAGATAAAATCAGGTAGGTGACATCCCCCATTCTCCATACACTGAGTAAACCAATTTCTGGCGTTTGTCATGACTCCAGCCAGTATAGCAGGCGTTATGTTGGCAATTTTTTCCTGGATGTTGTTCCTCAAATCCGTCCTTGGACGGTTCACATAAATAGAGATTTCAAAAATCCCATAGAAAAAAGTCACAAGGGGTCAAATCGACAATTGCATCAAAGGCCTTTGCGTTCACCTAAATTCAGTGTGGTGTGCAATTTTCTCAAGTGGAATTATTGGTCACTAGTTCTTTGAGGAAAATGAAGTGATAGTGAATTCGGACCGGTATGTAAACATGTTACAGGAATTTTTTTCCCACATCCAAGAAGAAATTTTCAACATAACGCCTGCTATACTGGCTGGAGTCATGACAAACGCCAGAAATCGGTTTACTCAGTGTATGGAGAATGGGGGACGTCACCTACCTGATTTTATCTTCAAAACTGGGTAAAACAAAACTTTATGTATGTGCCTATATTATAAAAAACGAATAAACATTTTCTCTGATTTATAAATGCGTGTTATTAGTTTAAAAAAAGGAAGTTATGCTGCCTCACCCTGTACAACACAAAAAAACAAGGGCGCCTTCTATAAAAAAGAACAAGAACAGAGATTGGACGATCTGGACCTTTGTATTCTAAGTCGAATTTTGGCGAGCTGTGGTTACATGTAACTATCTAACTATCACGTGATCATTTGACAGAAAATACGTGTATTAACTGTCAACTATGTAACTATGGTAAGCTGTAGTTACATCGCCAAAATTCGACTCTATGTCTCCACATTTAATAGCTTCCAATGTCATAAAAAATATTTAAATTATGTAATTAATAATAATTTCGAAAAACTTGTTAAAAGTAGTCTATGTTAACAACCGATGCGTTGATTTATAGTTGTAAATAAATAAATAAGCATAGATATTATAGAGCAGGCATGGACAATCTTTTTTTGTAAGGGCCAAATAGAAAATTTTTTCGTAGATCACGGGCCAAAAAAATTTTTAACAGTAATAAAATGAATTCAACAAAATTTAAATAAACCTCACAATGGAAGAGATGAAATACTGATATAATTCAACAAAAAAACTCTGAGACTCATCGGTCAGGAGTTCTTAACTATTGAGACACCTAAGATTGTGTTTTCTTTCGCAAGAGCATCAATATTAGGTTGGCTTTAAGGCAAGCAAGTCTTCTGTAATTTTGAACCACTGCGAGAATGAAGATTGCTAACTGTGCTGTATCAATAATGTCAGTGCTTTCATCCAATGCTATGGAAAAAGCAACAGATGTGTCTACCACTTTCCGAAAGCGACAATTACAGCTATAGACTTACTTCTCAAACGTTTTCTTTCATCTGGATACAAAGTGTATTCGCCTTCTGAAAATGTCTTCGAGTATCCTGGTTTTTTCTTACTAACGATATAACTTGCCCGAACGATATCTTCAGCTTCTTCAATTACTTTTCACAAAGATATTCAAATGTCCAACCAAATTCTTTTTCAACTTCTCTATTCTTTCATTTCTAAGTTGTCCAGTCCATTTTCCGAATTTTGCATGTGTTGGTAGTATAATGTATTCTTAAATTATATTCTTTCGCAATTGCTATATTCTCATTATACAGATGTGGAAGAAACGGATGGAAACACAGGAGTTCCAGTGTAATTCAAGCAGGCTCGGACTCCATGGGAACAATCGAAACTTCAGAGCGATGAGATATTGAATAAGCGGCTGGTCTGTTGGAATGGCATTCCAAAAGCTCTGATAAGGGTAATATCGCAAGACGCGACGTTGCCTGTGTCGTTGTCGACCGTAGCGTTTGCTGTAAACCAATGCTCCGATCTTACCCTTATCAGAGTTTTCGGAATGCCATTCCAACAGACCAGCCGCTTATTCAATATCGCATCGCTCTGAGGTTTCGATTCTTCCACTGGAGTCCGAGCCTGCTTGAATTTAACACTGGTACTCCGTGTTTCCATCCGTTTCTTCCACATCTGTATATTCAAAGAGCTAATTTAGAGGTTTGTCGTTGTGTGAAAATTTATTGGCGGACCAAGAAAATTCTAGGTAAGATTTTCATTTCTACAATTTCTGAATATAATACAACACGTTCGTAATTTTTTTATAGCTGTAATTACTTGATACTCTTTAGCAACAATGAACTGCTACCAAATGAGTAATATTATTCAGTTTATGAACGTCAAATCGAAACGAAAATGTGAACACGACCCATGAATAACCAAACGGCACAAGTTGGCAACGCCGAAATGTTGTCCGCGTGCATAAACAGATTCTACTTGGCTCCGTCAACAAATGCGTTAAGGCATCTCTAGGTTTAGTTCTTACTCTGAGGTCCGTTAACTTCTATTTGAGCATTCTTTTGGCCATGGAAATTTTTCACATTCCACTGGGTTCATCAAAATTTAGTTTATGTTATTTATGTTTTTGTCAGATTGATATGCAATGTTATCAAAATCACAAGAAATTTGTATAAATAGCTGATTTCTCATTATGTCAATTCACTTCAGAAACTTGACGAGTTGAGAATGCAACTCAGACAGTTCAAAAAATCTAAAGCTAAAAGATTGATATTTTACATTAGAGATTTATTACTTGAATAAAATTATACTATTGTTCAATCGATGATAAAATTAGGTATGGTAAAGTGTTTTTAGAATTACCATTAGACACAAGATTACCAAAACGAATAGAATCTAGTCAAATGAAAAAAAGTTCTGAACCAAACATTATGTGATAAATATAACTGTAACATTGTAATTCTCACATCGAATCGAGGTATTCCTTACAATATAGCTTTAAAAATAATATATGTTTGGTTCCTGGCCATAATATTACTCGCAAATACTCGCTAGTCAATAAAATTCACTGCTGTCAAATGCTTCATATTAGATTTATTATAAAATCTTAAATTTATAGTTTTCAATATTCTGAAGTACTCCAACTAACAAATACGGGTATACCTTGTCAATCAAGGGCCAAATCTACTTCTATTACATCAGTTAAAGCAAATTTTATTGAAAAATATACAATGACAAGTTCTCCAAATATTTCTTATGTGTCAAATCGACACACTTGTAATAGAAAGATCTTGTCACGTTCGCAAAATATTAAATCTCCAAGAAATATATTCAGTAGTCGTGGATAAAGTATAGTATGCTACTCGCGTATAATGGCTGATGTTCACTTGGTGATTTGGGCCACTCGCCTACGCCTTGTAGCATAAACTTCATCTCCCGATTAATAGCTATCATTATACCGCTCGTTGCCTACTATACTATTAATTGATTATGGTATACTCCGATCACATATTGTTGAGCGCAAAGTAGGCGTTTGTTTATTTATCTGAGATTGGCGTATTTGCTGTCATAACGTAAAATAAAGTCAACGTTGCCGAATGTACCCGGCCCCGACCGACGAGCTTCTGAGTTATCAGAGAACTCTATGCAATATTGACAACATTGTGTACCAATCTGACAAGAAAATAACAACATAACTTAAAATTTCAATATACACAGTGGAATAAGCCAAATTGTCATGGCCAACCGACAGCTCAAAGTTTAGTGACTTATAATAAAAAATACACTATATGAATGAGAGTAAATATAAATTTCAACGTATCTAATTTTTTTTTCAGAACAAACAAAATCTCGTTGGAAATGGCACTAGCAATGGCGGGGGCACAATTGGGCAGCAAAAGTCCAATTTGCAATCACCGCCAATGTTTCTGTAGCCAAAGGCAACGTAGTAGATCAAATGAACCTCAGTAGTTTGCCTTCTAGCATAGCAAACAATGTCGGTTTGCAATCTATGGCTAACAATGGTAGTTCCTCCCAAGTCATGAGTTCCATACAAGGTGAGATGTACAAATTTCAAAGAAATGTAAGAAGTTATGTAACAGCAAATTCCTTATTTCAAGGAATGAACAATAACGCCACGGGAAATTGATCATGACCAACAGTAACATGAGTTCTTTGGGTGGAATGGCCGTGGCGGTCTTGTGGTCAGCAGTAGTAGTATAAAAGGACAACTTTCCAATGCTACTAATATGCAGGCACCAAGCCAACAGCATCACCCTGGACATCCTGTACAACGGTAAGTTTAATTTTAATACATATACAAAATTCATTTAATCTTGTGATGAAATTGAATTATTATTTATTGAGGGGAGATGTTATAATCAATTTCAAGCGAATAACAAATAATAACTGCGGTTATCATTGGTTCAGCCCTTGGTTATTCCCTTTTTGTCCTAGAATGAATACCGACCCTCAGCTCTCGTCGCTTTAATGCGGTTTCTGGTTATTTGTCAATATAGGTTATATTAATATTTTTTATGTTTTATGCAATAACAAACTTTGATTTGAAAATGTAAATTATTATGCTTCAAGTTCAACTCCATGCATCTCAAAATTTGATGTTCAAAACGTGGATTCAATGTAACTATGAATATATGTTTTTCAGAATGTTTCGCTTGACAAAAAAAGGTTTTTGTTCTGACAGTAATGATTCGAAGAGAAAATATCACCCGAAAAATTTACAAGGACACTATCCAATAGATTTAAATTCACATGTATTGATATCGCTGTGGTATTTGGCTACATTGCATGTCACAGTAAAGTTTGCTATTAATAAAACTTTTTTTGGGAACTTAAACACAAATTCATAATTTTTTCTAACAGTCTAGAGCTATTAATTGTAACACAAAGCTTTTCCCATTATTCAAGTAAAGAAAGAATGTTTTGTTATACTCAAACAATATCAGCAATCTTTAAGAACTTTGGACAATTCTATCAGATGTATTGGTGCTTTATATAGATCCTTCCACGATTTCAATAACTGTTTCAATAGTTTAAAGTGATGATTGTTATTGACATGTCCTGTCAGTGGTGATTGAAGGAATTTGAATGTCACCGATGTGAAAAAGTAAGTACTTGAAGATTGCATTTATTGATCTGTTTAAAAAGGTAGATCTATTTAAAAAGGTAGATCTATTGGCCAAACTAATGTGCCATTTGAGTTTAAACGACTACAGTTTCCAGTGCGGCTTGCTTTTGCTATGACTATAAAAAAGTCCCAGGGGCAATCATTAAGGCTACGTTCAGATGATGAGCGCTCGACGCGCGTTTTGCTAACGCGCGTTTACAACTACATAAACGCGCGTTAGCAAAACGCGCGTTGAGCGCTCATCATCTGAACGTAGCCTAAGTGTTTGTGGTATTAATCTAGAAAACTCATGTTTTCTCACATGGTCAATTGTATGTTGCCTGTTCCCGTGTTGAAAACCATCAGATTTGTTTATCTATGCGCCAGGTCATCAAACAAAAAACATCGTATACCACAAAGCACTACAATGATAATAAATAATATTATTATGATTCACATGATTAACAATAAAGCGATTACTCTTTTAAATCCTTATATATGTTTTATTTCATTATTTTTATTCACAACGCACTATCACCAGGGTGACGGTTCTGTTCAGGAGAATTTTTAAAATACGTAGACACAAACACTGCCACATTACAAATCTTTTCAACAGGACGAAGTCTGTCAGGTCAGCTAGTTTTAAATAATATTAACAAGTCAATAGCTTCTGAATGCGTTCATTTCCGAACCTAACTTAGAGATTTCAATAGATAAGTTTAATTCCTAAATGAATGAAACAAAGCTGATAATTGGAATTGTTGAAATAGTTTTCTCAATAAATCGTAACGTGGCTAAGCTCACGAATTCATATCTTCTTCAAGCATGCTTCATCAGTCAACAACTTTTGAAATTTGCTGCGTAGAACCCATCTTTTTTAATAACCAGAATATTAACCCAGCTCTTGAATCTGGTCATTTGAGCTTCAAATCAATGACGTCGAAGGGCTAATTCATGACATCATTACTTCGAACCAAAAATAACCAAAACCGCTTGAATGCAATGTGTTAACCAAAATGATAACAGTTATCCGCTTGAAATTGATTTATGTGTGTGTTGGTTACATTGCATTTCTGTCATAACTTACCCTTGAAGAAACAGAGTCTGGTACTCAAAGTGTAACTTATTCAAAGGTTTCATTTTTTTTCATTTATTTTTGTGCAGAGAACATGTGAAAATAATCAAAATTTCAGAGTCAATTCACTGTCACTATTGCCTTCCGACGGTTAAAAACCGAATAGTAAGTTGCCCGGACGTGACTTACCGGTATTTTCGCTCACACTCACGGACAATAGCTTTCTTCGGCGTCTCGAGGAGAGTATATTTTTTAGTTCGGACCTTGCTTTCCATAAGGCTCAGAGATAATAATCCATTGGATTCACGTCTGGTCAATTCGGGAGCCACTGTGTGTTCGAAATGAGGTTTGAAATGTTGTTTTTTAACCAATCTTGGTTCAGTCGCCCTTTGGGAACCGGTGCAGAGTCTTGTTGGAACGTCTATGGTTTGCGACCGAAATGTTTGTGTTTGCCCATGGCTTTAAAGCAGCTTCAACAACATTTTCCTGATAATATGTCGCATAAACTTTGAAGCCAGGCCGGTTTTCCGGACAAGTGATTTTTCGGAGCGAATACGAACTTCAATGCGTGGTGGCATTCTTGCAGGTAAAAGATTCGCGCAATGAAGTTCATATACGCATTGAAGATCACTTGTCCACAATACCGGCCCAGGCCCAATGTAAACAATTGAGCGTCCATTCGCGGTTACAGCGGTTCAATTATTATTATTTGTGGCAGGTTCTGGTTCCTGAAAGCCAACCAATTATTCACATTCTTATATGAGCGGTTTATCAGGTAAACTCTATCCTTCTAGAAGTTTACAAATTGCTAAAGTGGAAAATTCTTCCGTCAGAAAACACTGTTTTTTTTTATTTTTGAGTTGCACAAAGAACCTTTTTCACATCCATTACCATACTTGCACAGGAAATTTTAGCTGACTCGTAAACTATTCAAGAAGTTCTATGGGAGTTCTGTGTGCCTGAGATGTTTGAAAGTGATGGTGGGTTCACTGCTTCATTTTTGTTTCGGACAATATGATGACATAAATTTTGGGTTTATAAAGCTTCATTCTCCCGCCGTTAGGGTGCGCTGTACATGAATATCTGACTGCAGAATTTAAAATTTATTCTTCTAGTGTCAAACTATTGCCTCTGATTCAACCTAAAAACATTCATTTGACATAAAAACGACGTGAGGGACATATGAATTGTAGCAGCGTTAAAATAAAGTTTTCCGAATCGCATTTAATTTAATCTATATCTCAGTTGACTTCTACTGAATTTGTCGCCATTCAGATCTTACACTTCTTTACGTATTAATGGAAGTTTTTTGAAGATTTTATATTGAATTTTTTCGTGCTTCAGAATATGCAAAACGGACCTCTCATGAACAGAGTATCAATAGAGCAACATCTGAACACCCGTGCCCAGAGGCCTCATGGTGTTGCACCATTAGGAGCACCGAGAATGCAACCACCAAACCTAATACAAATGGGACCTTGTCTCAGAGCAGTATACCTGTCAATACTCCTTATTCTTATCCTAACCCAACTCAAGGACCACAGGGTGTTCAAGTCGGTGAGTAACCAAGAAAATATACTTTCTTATAGATGGAATTGAATTGGCAATGTTTAATTAATTAATTGGGGAAATCTGAATATAAGGATATTCAGCCTGTTGAAATACATAATTTTACCTATTATGTGACGTATTTCAAGGGTATTAATAGTTGTAGTAAGAATTTTATTATCACAAAGCTACAAAACTTAAAAAAACGAAAATCTCATTCTACAATGAACTTATCGCATTTTCTCAATACTTATTTATATTCTATTTCCTATTATAAGTCTCTCAAATTGATATAAATTATTATCACTTTAATTTCTCTGGAAATGAATGCACTAATGTTTTTGGAAATGAGTTTTTGCCGGCATCGCTCAAAAATAGAGTTGGCAATAATATTTGTCCTTGTTCAAAGTAAAAAAGGAATTATTCTTTGCTTACATCGTTTGTGTTCCATGGCGATGTTACGCGTTAAATTTCTCTATTAAAAATAACATAACATGAATAGAAAATTGAATTTATTTAAAGGTGGAAACATCGCAACGCCTCAACATCTCAACAGAATTGGTATTCCCCAAAGATTTGGGGGACCAACAGCAGTAGGGAATCAAACAGTCGGTGAGGGTGGAATAGCACAGACGCAACCGCCAGCGCCCTCTCCTGCACAACCTCAGTCTGGTGCGCCCAGCAGTTCACAACCTGGCCCCCAAGCAGCCACACAGAATCCTCAGGGAGCTCCACCTCCGTCTAGTGGTGAGTTATCTTTGATATTACAACTTAAAATTATATACGATAAGAGAGAAACAACACTACATTATTTTTGATTAAGTCAATTAATCTCTCAAATAAACAACTGTTCAACTGGACGGAAAAATTCTCTGTTCGATGAATTGTATTTATTTTATGTTTATCACAAGCATTTTTATTATTTCTGTCTGCACACCAATACTTTCTCTCAAATTCGACATTTTAATTATAGTGTATAATGGTGGTATTCTGCTTTTCATCTGTAAGTTACGATACTGTAGCGTACAAATGATCTGTAACTGGCCGACTTACATATTCGTAAATGATGCAATTCTGGAATGGTTCCTGTAACTTTGTTATTTACAGTGTCACTTTGGAACTACTCATCGAAAAACATAACCTTAAATCGTAAGATTTGATCATGTAACTTTATGAGTATATGGTTTTGATTTGAATTTGAAAATACATTTATCTTAATGTAGTTTGAGTTTGTTTCTTTCATCTAATGAATTGTAAATGGGAAAAAAATTTCTTGGTTAAAATTGCTGTGGAGCATTTATTAAGTTTATAGTACTCTGGTTCTTCAATCTGAACATTTTCTGGGCATCCGGCATTTCAAATTGATTCATTTGATCACTCAACATTTTCCTTCCAATTCTCATAAAGTTCCTACTTTAAAAAAGAATGATTTCCAGGTCATGTTTATTATTGAAAAATGTTTTACCTGTTACGATTTTCTTCCGATAACAATCCAATAAACAAAGCCATATTATTCTTATTCATCATGAATTTCTTATATTAAAACGTTGGTGTCGTCCTAAATAAACAAACCATTCAACTTAACCTCACAATATGTCATTCGATAATGCTTCCGATCATCGGTCGAATACTCGTAAATATTGAACGATTTTTGTAAGCTACAGATCCCTTAAAGAGGTCCAGAATTGCTATTTTCCTGTTAGCTTATGAAAAGTTTCAGATTGGCTTACAGATGAAAGCAGAATACCGCCATAAAAGTGTGAGCCAAATTATTTCTGGATCTTAAACTGATAAAATGGATAAATGTGTTTATTGAGAGGGATCTCTGTTTAAGATCCATGTAATACCCTGAGGTTTTCCTGTATTCCCCATTAACATTGAAATTAAGAGGACCTCTAAACTAATAATTTCTTTCAGATCCTGAAAAAAGAAAATTAATCCAACAGCAACTGGTTCTGCTGTTGCATGCGCATAAATGTCAGAGACGAGAATCGCAGGCAAATGGGGAGGTGAGCCAATGTTCACTGCCTCACTGTAAAACAATGAAGAATGTACTGAACCATATGACTGGTTGTCAAGCGGGAAAAAGTTGTACTGTTGCACACTGCAGCTCTTCTCGGCAGATCATCAGTCATTGGAAGCATTGCATCAGAAATGATTGTCCTGTTTGCCTGCCACTTAAACAGCCGATAAGAGTAGGAACAACCCTAATGGTGAGTTATCTGAAATATTACTTCATCCACGACTGTTGTATAATCTACCCATTATACGTCTGTTAGCTCGGCCATAATAATACTCATTAATTAAAATGAGTTATTATTCACTGCTATCAGATGCTTCATAGATTTAGCTCTAAAATTATATTCTTCGAATTGACATTTCTTCAGTATTTTAAAGTACGTCAACTTCAACAAATATGGGTATACCTTGTCAATGGAGGGCCAAATCTACTTTTATTACAACAATTAAAGCAATTTTTATTACAGAATATACAATGGCAAGTTCTCAAAAAATGTCTCAACTTGACTTTTTTCACACTTGTAATAGAAGAGTCTTGTCTCGGTCGCGAAATGTAAAAAATTATATTCAGTAGTCCTGGATAATGTACAATATGCTATTTGCTATGTGATTTGGGCCATTCGCTTACGGCTTGTAGCCTAAACTTCACTTCCACTTCGTGAATAATAGCTATCATTATATGCTCGTTGCATAATATATATTATTTGCTAAAATTATGTATGGTGTCATTTTCTGAATTCAGAATTTCTAATATAATGATTACTTATACCGAATTATAATCTATTTTCCCGTGATTATTGTGATTCAAATTGTTTTTTTGTCAGAAAGTTTGCATACAGGGTTTTCCGAAACTTACTTGATCTCTAACTGGGGTTGAATATTGTCAGCAATTAAACTGTTTTTGTGTAGATAAATAACCCAGATTAGTTTGTTCAAATATACACTCATCTTCTAAAGTCCCTCTCAATTCTCAATTTGTTGAATGATTTTTGACAATTTTCAATGTGTAGAACTCCAAGTATTGTCATAAACCTGTAACTTCAGCCAGAAGTCTAAAGGTTGACGCTCACTTGGGCGAAGAGGTGCAACGAGAGACAAAGCCTTAATTCGCCAAGGTCCGCCCACTTGAGCGAGGCGATGCGCCGAGCAGCCATCGGTAGAAATTACTCCTATCTTTAGGCCGCAATAAATTTTTATTATCTTGTCGTTCGACACATGACCCACAGATCATTCACACGTCAAACTCCTCTACTCCGCTCTTCTCTTCGCGCCGCCTAGATGAACGGGTGCCCATTTGATTCAATGCAAACTTCTCTGGCGGAAAACGAGGAGTCCCTTCCGAACGCTTCGCTTCTTCCACGTGCGCTTTTAATCTGTCCCGCTTATAACGATTCGCCTCTTCCTTCGCGTTGCCTAGATGAGAGGGTCTCCATTTTATTCAATGCTAACTTCTTCGGCGCCCAATCACGCTTCGTCTCTTCGCACAAGTGTACGTTAACCTTGAGAGTATCTCAGCTATCACCTGAAAATCCAAGATTGAGTTATTTATAATCTTTGCTGAACATAACACAATCTACTTTTTTCGGACGATTCACTATTCGGTTTACGAAGTGATAGTCGACGAGAAAAGGTTTGGAGAGATCCAGGCAATTCCATTTAATTCTGGAATGTGTGCCTTTCAAGGAGATTCATATTATCGGATTGAGCAGATGATTCAAAGAGGATAATTATTAATATTGAATTTGGAATAAGTTGTGAAATAGTTAATCTTAATTAAACAAAACTAAAAAAATCGATAAATTTAGATTTTTTCTCAAGTTTTCCATTTTTCTTATCTTGCATGAAGCAAAGAGTTACGAACAAAGATTCCCTCCAAATATATTGCAGTTGTAATAGAGTAAATTATTCTTCTCATTTCCAGAACATAGTTTGAACATTTCTTGATACCTCAGAGATTCAAGACTTCTCAGATTGATACGCAATGTCGTCAATATAACATATACTCATATAACAGCTTCAGAATGTTCACATACATTAAGATAATTTTGAGTGATAATGATAAAATTTTCCTACAAAGATCTATATCTACTTTCAGCCTCGACTGCGACAAATATTCCACAAACCAATGCTCCTCCAGCAAGCACTCCTCCATTGCAGTCAGATTTGAGGAGAGTTTGCGATACGTTAGGAATACCACCCAGTCTTATGACAAACTCGACTCAGAGACCAAATATAAGGCTTCCCATTGCTTTAGGAGGACAGAATATGGGCAATGTTGGTGCGGTTAGAGTAATGAACCCAGTTCAGGTTATACCGAGCGTGAATGTAAGCCAGCCGTTGAGCAGCGATCCTTCTTCGAATACCTCTCAAACCACAGCTTCGCAATCGACTAGTATGCAACAAGGGGTCAGTAATGTGATGTTTGGCTTGACGTGCAGTGGCGAGTCGCTATCTCAAAATTTAGTTGGTCAACTTCCATCTGGAATACAGGCAGGGCAGGTTAGTAATAATTTTATCTTCCTATTTTTGATTTGTGGCTACAGGATTCGTAGCTGTTGTACTTAACCCTTCATTAGTGTCTAGGTGTATATGATACTCTCTCAGATCAATAAAGAAACATGGATAGGCCATGTCAGATGTAGAAAGAAGCTAAAATGAGGACAAGATCTGTATATCTGTATGAACTACTTATTGATAAACATAACCTTCAATCGTAAGATTTGATCATGAAACTATATACAGTGGAACTCCCCTAACTCGAACTTCCCTATCTCGAAGAATTCTTCAAGTCGAATTTTCTTGAGAAGCAAAAACGTTTTGACAACATCGCCATGTATTTATTTCCCTATAAGTCGAATTTCCATAACTCGAATATTTCTGGAACTCGAACTGAAATTCAGCAGTAACCGAAGCGGCAACCAAGCATAACTCGAATTTTTTGGGGAAACGCTCACTGCAATTCAGGGAATTACCGAGCGGAGAGTCGCAGACAGATCCAAACTTGTTTTTCTTAGTTTCCTTACGAACGTTGAATCGCGCACGCGCTCTATAAAACATCAGTTCTCATTAGTTACGTTGTGAAATTTAATACCTACGTCGGTTCGAGTCCCAACTAAGTTTCACTGTTTTTTTTTGTATAAATTCATCTAGAATGTTTGGACAAGCCAATAATTGATTATTTTGACTCTAGAACTAAAAAAAAAATTTTTTCATTATTTCAGAGTTCTGAACGAAAAATTTGAATGACCGTAGTAACGAAACCGTTCGATATTTTACAATTCTGTTTTCATATTCGTGATTGATAATTCAAGAAGTATGATTGTACAAAATTTCATCCATTTCGAGTGAAATTTTTTCATCGCTGTAGACATGTAAAAAAAAATTTGTGTTCGATTCATGAAAAAATTTTTGCACAGAAATTCTTAGAAAATTGTGTTCATTCAGAAAATAAGAGTCTATTTGACAACCGCAAAAAAAATTGAAACATTGCAGGTCTTCCGCCATTTGTGTCAATTTTTTCGGAATTCGTCAACTTTTTTTAATAGAGGACCCAAAAATAATGAGATTTGAACAAAAACCGTTACTTGAAGTGTAATACATAACTGACCACACTCATAAGAATCTTGCTCAAAAATGACTTTTGGCACCCTGTATCCTGTATCTCGCTTATGCTTCGAAAACGGGATATATTGTATAAGGCAAAAATTATTCTCCTGATGTCACCAAAATCTATGTTTGTCCAGTTTATGATGAAACACCTTGTATACGTTTTTTTTCAATTGGTCACCCTCAACTCAGTCCAGTTTTCCGTATTTCGAAGTTTCCGTAACTCGAAGTGAAACTACTGGCCCTTGGAGATTCGAGTTAGGGAAGTTCCACTGTATGTATTATGAGAGTAAATGGTTTCGATTCGAATTTGAAAATACATTCATCTGAAAGTAGCTTGCGTTTGTTTCTTTCATCTAATAATTTGAAAACAGGAAAGAAAAATTTTCTTGATTATTCATTTGATCACGCAACCTTTTCCTTCCATTTTCTCTTAAAGTTCCTTCGCAAACGAATGATTTTCAGGTCATTTATATTATTGAACAATGTTTAACCTCAAATATTGATTGAAATATATTTTGGGAGGATTCTGCATTTCTAAAAAACTTAATAGGTTTTCACTCCCACTCTCTGAAACAGAAATAATTAAAAACTTTTTAATTAAGATGAAGTGCTCCTGCGAAAATCTTTGCACTTATTTGTCAGGAGCAAATAGGTCTTGAAAAAATTGTTGCCTAATAGTAAAACTGAAATAATTAAAAAGTTCTTCGATTATTTCTGTTTCAGAGAGTGGGAGTGAACACCTATAAAGTTTTTTAGAAATATTCTACCTGTTATGATTTTCTTCCGATAACAATCCAATAAACAACGCCATATTATTTTTATTCATCATGAATTTGTTATATTGAAACTTTGATGTTCTTCTTTGAATAAACAAGCCATTTAACGTAACACGTAACCTCACAATATGTCATTCGATAATGCTTCCTATCACCCGCCGAGTACTCTTAAATATTTAACGATTTCTGTAAGCTACAGATCCCTTAAAGAGGTCCAGAATTGCAATTTTTATGTTAGCTTATGAACAGTTACAGATTGGCTTACAGATGAAAGCAGAATACCACCATAAGTTAGATAATGTACAGTCGCTAATAACCATGAGGTGGATGCTACTTATTTCTTGAAAGAATTCCTATTGATCTCAGTTTATAAAGAAGTTATATGTACTTCGTTCCAGTATCTCTCAAGAAAGCACGACTCTGCCTTTCGCTTATATTCAATAGTCAAATTTCAAAACATAAACAAACATTTGCTTTGTATGTTTTTTCTCAAATTCTATCGCGTTTGGCTCATATCCATGTTACTTTATTGATCAGAGGATAAACAACATGAGGAACCTCATTTTGAATGGGTTAATTTTGTTTTGTTTATGGTTATTATGAATGGAACTTCACAATACTTCCCATTTCCAGGTTACTGCCAATCCAGTCCAAGGGACAAAGGAATGGCACCAATCTGTTACCCCTGATTTGAGAAATCACTTGGTCCATAAGCTCGTTCAAGCAATATTTCCTACACCCGATCCCCAGGCTATGCTGGATAAAAGAATGCATAATCTTGTTGCGTACGCTCGTAAAGTCGAAGGTGATATGTATGAAATGGCCAATTCGAGGTCGGAATATTATCACCTTCTCGCCGAAAAAATCTATAAAATACAGAAAGAATTGGAGGAGAAACGAATCAAGAGAAAAGAACAACAAATGCAGCAACAAGTTCCTAACCAACAGCAAGTCCAGCAACAAGCTCAACAACAGCAACAGACAATTAGAGCTGGTCTTTCTGGTGTAGTTAACGTTGGTGTTGTGCCTATGTCAGTTGGTAAGTTGAACTTCTTTCAAAGTAATCATTTAAATCAATTTCAAGCGGAAAACCGGTTATCATTTTGGTTAACCAATTGCATTCAAGCAGTTTTGGTTATTTTTGGTTCAAAGTAAAATGACGTCATGAATTAGCCCTTCGATGTCATTGATTTGAACCGCAAATGACCAGACTCAAGAGCTGGGTTAAACTTCTGGTTATTAGAAAAGTAGGGTTGTACGCGGCAAATTTCAATAGTTGTTCACTGACTAGGCATACTTGAGGAAGATATGAGTTCGTGAGCTTAGCCACGTTACGATTTATATTGAGAAAACTATTTCAACAATTTCAATTATCGGCTCAGACTTATTCATTTAGGCATTAAACTTATCTATTGAAATCTCTAAGTTAGGTTCGGAAATTAACGCATCCAAAAGCTTCTGACTTGTTGATATTATTTAAAATATAATTGTCCGAAGTTCTTAAAGATTGCTGATATTGTTTGAGTGTAACAAAACATTCTTTCTTTACTTGAATAATGGGAAAAGCTTTGTGTTACAATTATTAGCTCTTGACTGTTAGAAAAAATTATGAATTTGTGTTTAAGTTCCCAAAAAAAGTTTTATTAATAGCTAAATTTACTGTGACGTGTGAGATGTGCCCAAATACCATAGCAATATCAATACATGTGAATTCAAATCTATTGGATAGTGTCCTCCTGTATATTTTTCGGTAATATTTTCTATTCAAATCATTTCTGTCGGAACAAAAAACTTCTTTTTGTCAAAGGGAAACCAGAAACCGCATTCAAGCAACGAGAACCGAGGGCCGATTATTCGTTCTAGGACAAAAAGGGCGAATAACCCAGGGCTGAACCAATGATAACCGCAGATATTATTGGTTATCCGCTTGGAATTGATTTTATACTACTTTCAACTATTAATGGCCGGTTTCTGAGGTTTTACTTTAACCGTCCAATAGTGAACGGTTCGATAAATATAGCCAATCGATAACCTCTTGATAAAGGTAGCTGAGTTTCTGACGTCTTTTTCGGTTGTCAGTTAACTATCTATTCGATAACAGCTGATTAACGGTAGTCTCGCAAGTTCCTTCCTAGATCAACAGATGTCGCGACATACAAATTGACGTTTTGATTATGAATTTTTCAAATTTTAATTGAAACTGCACGCCTGAAACTCAAAATAATGAGATTTTCCATACGGGATATCAAATCGATTTCATTTTCATGTATATTTATGTCTTATGTATATTTAGATCATTACCAATGATGATTTGAAAAGGTCCTGTCGCATAGAACCGTAAAGATATAAGCACTTGTTGAAAGACGGTTAAAAAGTGCAATTCCTTTCAGATATTGGAGCTAATACAGAATTCAATTCATTACATAAGTGTAAAACTGTTTGCTTGTTCAATCTGTACCTCATTTTAAATTAATCATCTGTATACATTTCGAGAGGTGATCTACGAACCCGTATAAATCTGGATACAGAAATATTGCCAATGAATTCCATTGCCTCTTCATCTGATGAAGAGCTGGAACTAGAGGATAATCTTCTTGTATTATATTCCATTATTACACAACTCGTTTAATATAATATGTTAAGAATGTTGATATGAATCCAAATCCGGTACTCCGTCAAATCAAAATGAAAAAGTGAGGTTGGAGTTGACAAATCAAACGCCAATGCCCATGCGCCATTCACTAAATCTACAGATAACCGGCCATTTTTGGTCGGTTAAAATAAACTGACTTTATTGGCTGGTAATCTTTCCAAGCGGTACTCAGAAACCGAAATCTGCGCTTATCCATCCGTCAAATTTGACAGATAGATAAACTGCGGTTAAAACGAAACCGGCCATTAGTCAGACACCCTGTTCCTTCCTGATCAAGTACATCTATCTCTCAGAGTAGGAAGTAAACCTAAAGATACCTTCACGCATTTGTTGCCAAGTAGAATCTGTTTATGAACGCGAACTACATTCTGCCCTTGCGAAAATTATTGTTTCCATAAGAAAAAACGAAATTTAATGAAATAAGTCAGAGGGAAACCCCTCAGCAAAAATTAGATTAATCCACTGGATTCCTATCAGAAAAGTGTCAGTATAATGTTTTTGTTTCAAATTTATATCACAAATAGGAATGTGAATTTTGGGTTATAACTTGAAAACAAAAGACTCTTAGAGCAATGCGGTTGACGGAAAAATGAGTTTCTCAAAAAAAGAACACCGTAATGTGCGATTCATTTTTCTCTATCTCGTACAGTTGAAAAGTTGTAGTTCAGTGATCAGCAATTCTGGCCACCCTGTACTTTACAAATATCTTGAGGAAAAAATGTTTGTTCCAGGTGTATCTGGCATTCCAGCTGGTATGTCCCAACAAACAAATCTGAGAAGTTGCTCTCCTAGTGGTACCAACCGTTTGGTTCAGCTGCCTAATCAACAACCCGGAAATCGTTTACTTTATCCTTTGCAACAACAGCAACAGCAGACCAATCAAAATCAACAGCAGCAACAACAAACCCAACCAAATCAGCAACAAAACGTCAGTTTACCTGGCCCAAGTCCTACTTCTTCCAATACCTCAGGAATGGCTGGTATGTCTCCCTTCAGCTTACCGTCTTCTATGTCACAAAATCCAGGCAGTGTTCCAACACCGAACAACAACCAGTTCCAACAAACTGTCAGCAATGGTCCGGCTAGTTTACCGCTGGCCTCACCTGTGGGTTCTAACAATAATACACAACAAAGTCAATTCAACGACGCCTTAAAGAACAGACTCGCACCATCACCTTCGCCGTTATCTATGCAGCAACAACAGCAGCAGCAGAACAGCATGCAGCAGCCCAACCAGCAACAGAATCAAGTAATAAATGCGAATACTGCTCAAAATATGCCATCTAGGATGGATACGACACCTGTTCCTACGCCGCATCCACCTAGTACCGGACCAAAATCAGTGAGTTCTTCGAGGGGTCCATCGCCTGCACCTGCAACACCTATTCAATCATCACCGGCGACAGCGTCTAGTATGGGTGAGTTGTCAAATTAAAAATATATATCCGTCCTTTTGCGCGCTTGTTCCCTACGACGATGTATTAGGGCCACTGCGATGAAATAATGATCAGATTTTATCTGGCAATTGACAGATTTATGCTCAGTTGCAGGAACGTCCATTAAAATTTAAAGGTCCATTAAACCCTTAATCCTCCATTAGTTCCTTGTAATAATGGAGGATTAAGAGTTTAATGGACCTTTAAATTTTAATGGACGTTCCTGCAACTGACACTTATTCTGTCAATTGACCCCTTTCAATCTGTCAATAGACATCTGAAAATAAGAGTGCATCGCCACGATCGTAGAACTATTAATATTGACATGGAATGATTTGGTTGTATTGTTTATGTGTATATCTGCTTCATTAAAATTTGTATTTTTCATCAATATATCAAAATTTCAGAAATCTATAGTGAACGAGTGTATTACTGTGTATATTATATTTTTATTTTCTGTGAAGACGGTGGGTGTCATCATTTGTTTCAATTTATTTCAGCCATAGTGAAAGATGAATTAGGTTAAAAGGCTGTTGAGGAAATTGAGAAAAACAATTTTGTTTGTTGAACAGTTGAATTAACTTCATTTTATTATATTCAAACAGTACTTTTTCTCTTCACAAGAGCATTCTTCAGTGGGTTTTTCTTTGTTTAGACTTCCTTGTCTCAACTTTTCAGTTCTACTACTAGAACTAGAATATTCCGGTTGTTCCTCCTTTCTGGTAGTAAATCCAACAGAAAGAGGCACAGCAGTATTTTTCAAAAACTACCTCTGTTATGAACTGGGATCTGTTAACGGTTAACCCAATGAATCTAATCTAACCTACCTAAGTTTTGTGTAATCCGTACTTACCTCGATAAAAATAATCGTCATCTGCAAAATACACAGAGCAATCTTTCATTTTTTCTGTGACTGGTTTTACTGATTTTAAATTTCAGTTGCCAGGCTTTTCTTCGATCCATTAACACTTTATAACTTTACTCCTCGATTTCACTTCCATCCAAACACGAAATTGATCCCTAGCTTGAGGAAAGGCATGGAAATGTATATTATATGGAATTCTTTCTTTCTCAGGAAGAACACTGAGGAACTGAACA
Organism: Propylea japonica; assembly: GCA_013421045.1. Classification (NCBI taxonomy): domain Eukaryota; kingdom Metazoa; phylum Arthropoda; class Insecta; order Coleoptera; family Coccinellidae; genus Propylea; species Propylea japonica. Next base: position 52,929,004 of record CM024242.1, read on the forward strand.
ACAGCGATTTGAATGAATTATACTTAAAAAATTATTAATAATGTTAAATATTCACATTAATCACGACAACACTATACAAAACAAACAATCATGTCAATATTGAAGGTTACTCAGATCGTCACCAGAAGGCGTATCGCTTAGCTTGAATTGCCTTTTGACAAATTTGAGCCGTGTTTCACTAAACTGCAATCATCTTGATTATAGAATTGTAACAAAATCTGTACAATTTTTAGTTCATTTTTGACATAAACCATCGACTTGATTCAAAATCAGCCATTTAATGTCCAATCAAGCTTTCTGAAACTCACAGTCAATCTGGAAATTCAACAATGCTCATGTTTGATTAACTGTCAGTTGCAGGAACGTCCATTAAAATTTAAAGGTCCATTAAACTCTTAATCCTCCATTATTCCAAGGAACTAATGGAGGATTAAGGGTTTAATGGACCTTTAAATTTTAATGGAAGTTCCTGCAACTGAGCATAACTGCAATATTTTCTCTGTGTCCCTGAAGCTATCATAAAACATTTCAAGCGGGTAGCCAAAAATAACTGCGGTTATCATTGGTTCAGCCCTTGGTCATTCCCCTTTTGTCCTAGAACGAATAACCGGCCCTCGGCTTTAGTCGCTTGAATGCGGTTTCTGGTTATTTGTCAATTGTCAATATAGGTTATATTTATATTTTTTATGTTTTATGCAATAAATACAAAATTCGATTTGCAAATCTGAATTATTATTATTATTATCAAAAATATTAATGTTTGAAACGCGGATTCAATGTAAGGATGAAACTATGCTTTTCAGAATGTTTTGTTGGCAAAAAAAAGTTTTTTTGTTCTGACAGATATGATTTGAAGAGAAAATATTGCACAAAAATATACAGGAGGACGCTTAGCAATAGATTCAAATTCACATATGTTATTGATATCGCTGTGGTATTTGGCAACATCTCACATGTTACAGTAAAGTTTGCTATTAATAAAACTTTTTAAGGGAACTTAAACACAAATTCATTATTTTTCCCAACAGTCATTAGCTATTAATTGTAACACAAAGCTTTTCCCATTATCCAAGTAAAGAAAGAATGTTTTGTTATACTCGAACAATATCAGCTATCTTAAAGAACTTCCGGACAATTCTATTATAATATTAATAAGTCGGAAGCTTTTGGATGTGTTAATTTCCGAACCTAACTTAGAGATTTCAATAGATAAGTTTAATTCCTAAATTAATGAAAGTGAGCCGATAATTGAAATAGTTTTCTCAATATAAATGGTAACTTGGCTAAGCTCACGAATACATAATATCTTCTTTAAGTATGCTTTGTCAGTCAACAACTTTTGAAATTTGCCGCGCACAAACCTACTTTTTCAATAACCAGAAGTTTAACCCAGCTCTTGAGTCTGGTTATTTGCGGTTCAAATCAATGACGTCAGTACTTCGAACCAAAAATAACCAAAACCGCTTGAATGCAATTGGTTAACCAAAATGATAACTGGTTATCCGCTTGAAATTGATTCATGTTTACGGTCGGTCGTAGGCATAAAAGCTCCTGACTTCACGTCAGTGCTTTTCTTAATTCTTTCTAGAATCTTTCAATTACATTATTAATTTTCGTTTCAGGCAAAGGAATGAGCAGTGCCGAACGAGCAGCGATGAACGCCCCAAGACAATCGTCGGCATCATCACAGCTTGCTGCCATCATGGCCGCTCACGATCGAGACGAGGACTCGCCGTCGCCATCTAACGGCAGAGGCGGTAAACTGGATCAGATAAAAACCGAAGACGCGAACATCGAGGTTAAGCAAGAGGTCGTGGACGACGCGGACACCAGTCAAGATGGCGCTGGTAGTACTGGCGGTAAAAACATCAAGAACAACGAGTATTCCAGCTCCGATTTCAAAACGGAATTCAAGACTGAACCAACGGGTCACGGTGATGGTCAGGGTGGGTCCGAAGTGAAGATGGAAATTACCGTTAAAGAAGAACCCGGAGAGGCATCTTCGGATGTCAAGCCCTCGGTGAATGATACTCCTTTGGTACCTATATCTTCAGCGTCCTCTGATGGAAAACCTAGGAAGTGCAGTAAGTTTTTATCACTGAAAATAATCTATTTGTTGTTTAACGTTTGAATTATAATATTTAGCCAATTTAATTATATTATGATAGAAGTGAAGCACTTAAATTCCGCTGAAATTCATTTGTTTACACATCAATTATTTTGTCGAATTAATGACTTCATGTGAGTACTAATCAGATCAATAAAATAAATAAGGGGCGTTCGGCAATTACGTCGGACTGGTCGGATCGATCTGACCCGTTCGTTTATTACATTCAGATTGAGGGGAGTACAGTTCTGGACCGTTTGGCCAAAAATCTGAGCAATCGAATGACGATCTTTTCGCTCGGTCTATTTCGACGGATCAAAGCAATTTTATCCATAGATTTCTTTAATGTTTTTTATATATTTTTTTGTGTTTAATGTTGACATTCCTGGGTGTCGATTCTTGAATTATGTCGTGTTCGCGAATAGACAAATGTCGACCAACTTAGCAGGGAAGTTGGTCGACAATTGCCGAATCGCGAATACGACATTATTCAAGAATCACCCCCCTGATCTGACAACCAAAAGATTGAAAAATTCTAATACTTATCAACACTTTTATTCTGTTATTGTTTATCCATGAATAACCTAATTAATTCATTAAAATTTTTCGGTATAGCTATCATAGTTACATACTTACAGCGAAATGGCATCTTCTTTGAGGTATAAATGTACCGAAGACCTCTTATTCTTTACTACGGTGTCAACTGACGTTACCCTGAGCGCACCGCGTCGTGGACAAAAGACGTGAAATTTGCGAAATGCAAGAACGCTTCGGTCAATGTGACAAATGGTGAACATCTTTGGAAGAAGGTTTTCGCATGGAACTAGAGATGGCGTCTTTGGTACATTCATACCTTAAAGAAGATGCCATTTCGCTGTAAGTTCCAAGAAATACTTTGTATCATTCAGAGCTATCCTGTGCTGATGAGTCCTAGTAAGGACGAAATGGCCATCCATAGGTGCTCTGTTTGATACCACTTCCTTGCATTTTGTCTTGGGCAAGGACGAGATTAGCTCCGAAGTATGAGTTTAATATTGGTTGGTTTCAATTGATTAATATTATTCTCTGCTTTCACTATATTGATATTCATGGCGATGTTACGCGTTGAACCTTTTCTTATTGTATAATTATTATGTTAATGTTGCTTTGGAATGATGCGGTTATCAAGGAACTTGAATTTTTTTCTGCAGTTTTCCAACCAGACGAACTGAGACAGAAGCTGATGCCAACATTGGAAAAGCTGTACAGGCTAGATCCAGAAAGCATGCCTTTCAGGGTTCCAGTGGATCCTCAGACACTTGGAATACCAGATTACCTCGAGATTATTAAAAAACCCATGGACTTATCAACGATCAAAAAGAAATTGGACATGAATCAATATACAGATCCATGGGAATATGTAGATGATGTTTGGCTAATGTTTGATAATGCCTGGTTGTACAATAGAAAGACTAGTAGAGTTTACAGATATTGCACAAAGGTAAGATTATTTTCATCAATTTTTTTTTATAATTTCATTGGTGTTGCTTTTTTTTTTACTATATTTTACTTTAACGAGTAATTGAGATGTGTATTAGCCTGTTCTTTTTCTCCTCACAGTAAAAAGTAAACCTAGAGATGCTTCACGCATTTGTTGACGCAGCTAATAAGAATCATTCCGGCGTTGCGAACTTGTGCCGTATTGTCATTCCTTATTGGTATAATAATTGGTCTAACGCTACCCTACTCTGATACTAACAGCTAGAGTCTGCTATAGACAATTCTGTCAGTTTGTCAACATCGTCTGTGAGTGTTTGGTTACTCGATGCGACGCGTTTACATTTTCATTTTGATTTGACGTTGATAAACGGAATTATTTTACTGATTTGCTTATTATTGTTGCTTAAGAGTATTCCGGTAATTATAGCTATGGCAAAATTACGAAAATGTTGTATTATATTCAGGAATTGTAGGAATGAAAATCTAACCTACACCCCAGTGCGGCAGTAAAATGCTTTCGTCTCACTCTAGAGCTTGGTTGATTACAATGCAGTACCTATAATTCAGGCCTAAGGCATCTCTATGTTCACTTCTTACTCTGAGGTTTTCTCTGTTTCAATGCTTTCTAATTAAAGATTTTGCGTCAAAACGAAGATAGTGTAGCCAAATTTATCATACCTCACATTTGGATAAGAACTAGAATCGCATTCGGAAACTAACCTTATGTTTTTTTGTTTATATTTTTCTAATATTTTCAAACTAGAAATTCAATCTGGTCCAAATTCTACAGGGTGTCCGGGGAATAACTGTACATACTCTTACCAGAGATAGAGTTGCACTAGCTGACTACTGGTTGACTATAAAAAATCAATTTCTGGATTTCCCTAGAAAACTACAAGGTGTTTTTCCAACTTCATGGAAAAACTTAGACCATCATAAAATCCAAACTTATTGACGGATATTATTGAAACTTGAGGGGTTATTGGCACATGCTAAGGTCGAGTCAGAAATAATCAATTATTTCATTATTCCAGGGCCGGACTCATTAATCTTCATTTAAAGTGTTCAGGTTAAAAAAAACACTTTGTATTTTGAATTGCGCATAATTGATTCGTTTTTTAGAAAGAAGCTAAATGATGCTTCAATTTGTGGTATCGCTTAAAGTTGTCACATCAACAATTATTTTTTTATGAATTTTTGAATTTGGAAAAAGTTCGAAAAATTGAATTTATTTACCTGAACAGGACTAAGTCACCTTGTGGAGGTCGAAAATAAATAATAAATTTTCTTTAAAAAGTCACTGAAGGTAAGGAAGACTATAATAATTGCTTGATATACTGGGTGGCCACCCTAGACGCGGAAGTCATTGCGATGAAGTGAATGAAAGTATATTGCGAAAAAAAGATATTGGCGTCATGTATAGGATATACATAAGCATAATTCAAAATTATTCGTATGTATACCGGGTGTTCATTGGAAGAAGTGTCACTTTGGTCTATATCTTTGTTGTCGAACACCCGGTATACATACGAATAATTTTGAAATATTCTTGTATTGTGTTGTATGTATACTCTATACATCTCGCCAAAATTTTTTTTCGCAATATTCCTTCATTCACTTCATCGCAATGAGATCCGCGTCTAGGGTGGCCACCCAGTATATCAACAAATTATTATAGTCTTCCTCACCTTCAGTGACTTTTTAAAAAAAATTTGTTATTTATTTTCGACCTCCACAAAGTGACTAAGTCCTGTTCAGGTAAATAAATTCAATTTTTCGAACTTTTTCCAAATTCAAAAATTCATAAAAAAATAATTGTTGATGTGACAACTTTAAGCGATACCACAAATTGAAGCATCATTTAGCTTCTTTCTAAAAAACGAATCAATTATGCGCAATTCAAAATACAAAGTGTTTTTTTCAACCTGAACACTTTAAATGAAGATTAATGAGTCCGGCCCTGGAATAATGAAATAATTGATTATTTCTGACTCGACCTTAGCATGTGCCAATAACCCCTCAAGTTTCAATAATATCCGTCAATAAGTTTGGATTTTATGATGGTCTAAGTTTTTCCATGAAGTTGGAAAAACACCCTGTAGTTTTCTAGGGAAATCCAGAAATTGATTTTTATAGTCAATCAGTAGTCAGCTAGTGCAACTCTATCTCTGGTAAGAGTATGTACAGTTATTCCCCGGACACCCTGTATATTTATTTGCACAAAGACGATAGAAAGTCTTGTCTAGAGTTATCCTTTTATTATACAGGGTCTCTATAAATGATTGTAACAGCGCAGTTGGCTTTGGATTATTCTCATTTTGCCGCTTCCGATGCAAACCACAGCATTATTTGATCATGCTATGCTCTGATTGGCTAGGTTAGGGCTTGTTGGCGTTTTGACTTTACTAATAAATCAATACTACACTTTATCTACGATTCTATACTTTACTTTATCTCCGGTTTATTCAGGAGGATTCAACATTTCGTGTTTGACTATAGTTCTTCAAACCGCCAAAATTATTCAAATGACATTGATCGTAGTGCACTCTATTATGGCCAACGTTGTGGTTTCTGTGGCCGAGAATGAATTTTTATCACGAACCACGAACATTTCAAAACCAAGATGAGACAAATCCTTTTAGCCGTTCTCAATTTTTAGCGACACTAACGAAAAGCAATTGATTTTTATATATAGAGAAGAAGAGATTGGCCGATTCGAAATTTCATAACAATGTTTCTCTTTGCAGTTATCGGAGGTATTCGAGCAGGAAATTGATCCTGTCATGCAATCAATGGGTTACTGCTGCGGTAGAAAATACACCTTTAACCCACAAGTACTATGTTGCTTTGGCAAACAACTCTGTACTATACCCAAAGACGCTAAGTACTACTGTTATCAAAATGGGTATGTACTCAATTCTTTCTTCCATTATTATCACCACTTAATCTCATATTTTTTTCAGCTTGAATGCCCTAGGTTTAGGATCAGATAAATATACATATTGCCAAAAATGCTTCAACGACATCCAAGGAGACACTGTTACTATTGGTGATGATCCCAGTCAAGCTCAAACGTAAGTTTTTGAATTTTTATTCTTTTGAAAACATGCCAAAAAGTACCAGTGATGGTGTTAGTTTGAGAGTATGCAAGAGCTAATTCCAACATCCAGCTAAAGTAGGGTTATATTCATCTAGATATAATGAGAGAAGACGCTATGACATACAATTGAGTAACGAAAAATAGTACCACTGGGTAGGGCTAAGTCAGGGACTAATATGGCGGAAAGTTCAGGGTTGAATTAAGTTTTTTCTATTCACAAATTTCACCAAAAAAAAACGTTGTGTTAGGTCTTTGGGAAACCTAATCAAATAAGGTCAATTGAATATAAAATAAACAATTTTTCTTCAGGCGATAATATACACATATAAAAAGATATCAGATTACCAAGATAGACTTGCAAAAATTTCGAATGCGGATCTGTTCAGTACTTATCCCTGTCATATGTTTTTCCTCTAATTTTCTTCTTATCTGTCTCTTCTCTGCTCGAAGAAAGCCTTGCAGCTCACACAATACCATTTTATTGTATTTTATTAAGCAGAAAAAGTCACAATTCCTCCAAAAAATTGAGCGATTGTCAAATTTGACGTAAAGGTGGTAGTAATATGGCGGATCTGTTACCATGTTTATTACAATGATGGCAACTCTATATCTCTATAGTTATAGGTCAGGTTAAATAGCTAGGTCTCAGATCTACAAAGAAACATATAGTCCGCTCACGAAAGTTTGAGCGCATAGTAGGAGTTTGTTTATTTATCTAAAGTTGGCATATTTGCTGTCATAACGTCAAATAAAGACAACGTTGCCGAATGTACCCGGCCTAGTCCGAAGAGCTTTCGAGTTAACAGAGAACTCTATGCCATATTGACAACATTGTGCATCAATCTGACAAGAAAATAAACAACATAACCTAAAATTTTAATATACACAGTGGAATATGGCAAATTGTCATGGCCAACCGAAGGCTCAACCTTTCGTGAACGGACTATATGTTTTTTTATATTTGGAATTAGGTAATTTGGGTTGCAGTCAATAAATAAGTATTTTTACTCTTTTTTCTTTAGGCTCAAGCTTTCGAATATTTTTTGTTCCTTCATCAAGAGCAGAAATTGAGGTTTTCTTTTCGGTTTGGTTGTAGATTCATAAACTTCTTCAGATAACAACAATATTGGATGTGTTTTCTTAAGCATTTTATAATTCAAACCAAGTAGAATTTTTTTTTTAATAATCGCACAGATTAGAGAACTTATTAAATTCAGAGTTGAAAAAACATGAACGTGTTTTGATATGGTTATATTTTTTTTTGATCTGAAGTTCATACTTAATATGAGATCATATATTATGTATTTCAATTTCAGTGCCATAAAGAAGGATCAATTCAAAGAAATGAAGAACGACCATTTAGAAATGGAAGCCTTCGTCCATTGTACAGATTGCGGAAGAAAGCTACATCAAATATGCGTACTACACAACGAGAACATCTGGCCGCAAGGCTTCACCTGCGACGAGTGCCTAAGGAAAAAGGGTCAAAAGCGCAAAGAGAACAAATTTAATGCCAAAAAGTTGCAAACTACCAAGTTGGGTGTTTACATCGAAACGCGAGTTAACAATTACCTGAAAAAGAAGGAAGCGGGCGCCGGTGAGGTTCACATCAGGGTGGTCTCGAGCTCGGACAAGGTGGTCGAAGTGAAACCGGGCATGAGGAGCAGGTTCGTCGAAAACGGCGAACTGAACGGAGAGTTTCCTTATCGCGCCAAGGCCCTGTTCGCTTTCGAGGAAGTCGACGGGGTGGACGTTTGTTTTTCGGTATGCACGTGCAGGAATACGGTTCGGAGTGTCCGCACCCCAACACACGACGCGTTTACATCGCCTACTTGGACTCTGTGCATTTTTTCAAACCGCGACAGTTCAGGACTGCGGTATACCACGAGATTTTGTTAGGTTACATGGACTACGTCAAGCAATTAGGTTATACGATGGCTCACATATGGGCGTGTCCGCCATCGGAAGGTGACGATTACATATTTCATTGTCATCCGCCTGACCAGAAGATACCCAAGCCCAAGAGATTGCAAGACTGGTACAAAAAGATGCTCGATAAGGGTATCATTGAACGAATTGTTTTCGACTACAAGGTGAGTATTTATTCACCTTCTTTCTTTTATTTCTGAACTGAAATTGATTAATTCCCGGGATCACTCGTTCGACGAGCGTATATGTTCGTGACTTTTTGAGCGTAGATTTTTGGAAATTGAAGCAATATATCCGTTCGAAATGAACGTAAGCTTTTGTAGGAACAAGTAATTGGCGGTATCCTCAAGAATTAACTTACTTCGAAATTTTCGATCAATTTTACTTTCTCGGGAACTTATACATTCATGAACGAGCGATCCCGAGAATTGACACCCGGTATCCCTAAAACGCAAGATTTCAATTTGCCGCCATTAATGAAGTGTGTGTTACCAACTCAAATAGCGTTTTCCAGGAATATGTAATTCAGAAAACAGAAATTGACTTTGAGAATACTGTGGAATTTCCCTATAACGAAAGCGCTAAATCCGCAAAAAAAAATCGTTGTAAAGAAATTTCGTTATACAGAAAATTTGATTCTATAGTCGGCAATGTCGCGGTCGACTTCGCTGATAAATTTAAGTTTATCATTCAAACTTAAGCACTTGCTTTTTGACATTTTCGCACAACCTTTCACAATAGCATAATGGTTAGATTGAATCCAAACAGCCAGGGGTGTATTTGAAACTGTTTCAGAAGGATCTTTTTGTCCGCCGTAATGATGGTCGGGATTTATTACCTACGTCTGGAAGAATTTAGGAAAAACCCACCCTTATACATTCTTACCAATAGCCATTCAAAGAGTGATGTTCTTTGAATATTTTGTTATAGAGAGAATTTACTTCGTTTTAGAGGGTGTTTTCATGGAATTTGAATTCAAGGTGTAATGTCTTGTACGAAATTTGTTATACAGAGATTCGTTATAAGTTCCACTGTAGTTAATAGATTAGCAAGTTGGAATTCATATACAGGTTTGGAAATTCACATCCGGAACATACAAAATTTAGTGCATCAGAGAGAATTTTTCCGTGCAGTTGTACAGTGGTATAATCGAAAATTTCACCTGATTCGTAACTCTCTGAATGGACGACCTGCTGGAATAACGTAGTTTGGTCTCTCTCTTATTGTTAGGAGTGGCTTAATCAAGCAGGTGTTCCATAAAATATCGTCATTCAAAATTTTTGGTCGTTAATATCTCAGACAAAATGAAACCAATCTAAATGGGATTTTGCGGCACATGCAAGATGCTAATAATAAACCTCTTACAAAATTTTATGACCATAGCGTTAAGAGAACCATAGAAATTTCAATTGTGATATTGAAAAGAAGAATCATTAACTTTCCATAGCAAGATATTCGATTCTAGTGAAATTTATTTTATGAATGATATTGATATACTGAATGTTCATGCAACAATTCATTAGGATTGCATCATCAGAACCATAGAATATTCAATTGGAATATTGCAAAGAATTTTTATATTTCCATAACAAGATATCTGATTCGAGTAAAACTCATTTTGTGAATGAAGATTAATGTACTGAATGCTCATGCAAAATTTCAAGAGGATCGCATCAGAACAATGGATTTTTTTCTGATAGTCAAGCTTTCACATAATTCAGTTTTTGAATATCATCCCTAATAAAATTCCGATCGTGCTGAGATTTTGCAATCATATAAATCTCAAAATTTTGAGGTAATAGCCTCCTTGCTCCACCAACGAACAAGCGCTCAAAAGCACCTGCTCAGAGCTTTCTTAAATTTTTATTTGAGAACACTAAGCTTGTCCTTTTCTATTTCTCAAGTCTGTGTCCAATACTTCAAGCATAAAGTAAACGAAGCTATCAAATCATTCTGAAGGATATGTAAGCGACGCGGTTATAATGATACATCATTTTACAGGATATACTTAAACAAGCAATGGAAGAAAATCTTAGATCAGCAGCGGACCTCCCATACTTCGAAGGCGACTTCTGGCCTAATGTTTTAGAAGAAAGTATTAAAGAATTGAATCAAGAAGAGGAGGAGAAAAGGAAACAAGCTGAAGCTGCAGAGGCTGCTGCTAATGCGGTAAGTGTAAATTCCGTTGAATATCTCTACAGGGTCTGACACTCGAAGTGTAACCTATTCAACAGACCGTAAATTCAGTTAGGAAAATGATTTTCATTTATTTTTATGTACCAGGTCTCCTAAATTCGTTGTCTAGTGAGGGGATCTCAGAAACCCGGTGAGCTAGAACAAAATATAATAAAGAAAAATTGATTACTTCAATGAATTCTACTGAAAAAAGTACCTGTATAATGTTTTAGTTTCATGTTTATAACTTCAGTAAAAAAGAAGTTATGAGAACTTTTTATTTGACGCCATTTTTCCAATTTTCCCTAAAAACGGTTCGACTAAAAAGGTTGCTGTTTTCACCAAATGAATTCTCTAAAAATCAAGCCCGAAAATGTTCTAGCTCATCGGGTTTCTGAAATCCCCTCATAAGATAACTAATTTAGGACACCCAATACAGAATATGTGAAAATAATCAAAATTTCAGGATTAATTCACTTTGGCTCGAAATGACCACCTTTCACTTTGACTATTGTGTTGAGACGGTCAAAAACGAATCGCAAGCTGGCCTATCGTAACTTGCCGGTATTTTAGCTGGTGTATTTTTATTTCGGATCTCTCTTTCCAAAAATGCTCAGAGAATAATCCACTGGATTCGCGTATGGTCAGTTCGAGGGCCACTGTGTGGTCCAAATGAAGTTTGAAACGTTGTTTTTCAACCATTATTGGTTCACTCGCGCTTTGTGCGCCGGTGCAGAGTCTTGTTGGAACGTCTATGGTCTGCGACCGAAATGTTTATTTGTCCACAATTAATAAGCAGCCTAAATATCACTTTCCTGATAAAAAAATACCGCATTAACTTTGACGCCAGGCTCAATGAAAACGACTAGTAAGCGCCCCTTATTCGTAATATTTAAAATTAGATTGTATTACGCTTTAATCTTATAAATAAAACAAATAATTTTTTCAGATATTTTCATTATCGGAGGATAGTGAGACCGGACCTGATGGCAAAAAGAAGGGTCAGAAGAAGGCCAAAAAGAGCAATAAATCCAAAGCGAATCAAAGGAAAAATAGTAGTAAGAAATCAAATACTCCACAGACGGGAAATGATCTTTCTGCAAAAATATTTGCAACGATGGAGAAACACAAGGAGGTGTTCTTTGTGATAAGACTTCACTCAGTACAGTCTGCTGCTAGTCTATCCGTAAGTTACATCATTTTCAATACAGTTTTTCCTGATCTGATAAGATACGGTTTTCTATGATCAATTTGAGGTCAAGTATTAGTAGTGTGCGAGAATAGCTTTCGATAGTTCGTAACACTATAGTCACTAGATGCAGGAGATTCTTAACAGTTTTTCAAAAATTATTTGTTTGCACTTTTACTATTCCGCACCTTTCACAGCTGTAATTCAGAAAATCAAAGTTCAATTTCAGAAAAGAAAACATGTAATTCAGAAATACAAAATTGATTTTAAATTCAGATTAGGAATTGCATTTCAGAAAAACAAAGTTGTGATTCAGAATAGTGAATTGAAATTCAGAAACAGCAAATTGAATTTCAGAAAAGGAAAATATATGACTATTCATACATAATTGATTCTAAAAAATATTCATCCAATTCTGAATTACAGTTACCTATTTCTGAATCACAATTTTCTTTTTCTGAATTTCAATTTCTTATTTCTGAATTACATATTGGTTTTCTGAAATTCAAATGACCGTTTCTGAATATAAAGTTCTTATTCTGAATTTCAGATTTCCTATTCTGATTGTCAACACAATTGGAAAATGTGTATTTCCAGTAATAAATGATGTAAATGGAAAATTACAAGCATACTTGGTTAATGTTTAATAATTTCAATAAAATTAATTGGAAATAAAGTGATAAACTGTGATTATATAACAGATTTAAATTATTCAAAAATGCTGAATGATAACATTATTCAATTGGACAAAAGAATGGGAACAGGATGAACACTTATGACAATTTATAAACTTAACTCTGAAGTTGACAAAAGTTAACAAGTATTTTCTTGTTTCAGAAAATTCAAGATCCGATCCATTCATTCAATGTGATCTCATGGACGGCAGGGATGCTTTTCTCACATTAGCAAGGGAAAAACATTACGAGTTCTCATCGTTAAGAAGAGCTAAATATAGTACTATGTCCATGCTTTACGAATTACACAACCAAAGTCAAGACAAGTTCGTCTACACCTGTAATAATTGCAAAGTAAGTTTAAAAAAAACATGCGCTTTCTATTTGACAATGTTGCCATTTTGAACTTCCAACTGATGTTGCTTTTCGACAAAATCAGTTTAATTCAGTTTAATTTCCGTAATCACTTCAGTTCATCATAACAATAACATAACCTAGCATTTTGTTTCTGTTGGACATTTTCACTGATTTCCTTTATTTTACAGGCCCATGTGGAAACCAGATATCATTGCAAAGTTTGCGATGACTTTGATCTCTGCCTTCAGTGCTACGAAAAGGATGGCCATCCTCACAAGATGGAAAAACTAGGCTTTGATTTGGATGATGGCTCTTCGCCCAGCGACTCCAAACTTGCTAATCCCAATGAAGCTCGTAAACTCTCCATTCAGCGGTGTATCCATTCATTGGTGCATGCTTGTCAATGTAGGGATGCTAATTGCCGGTTGACAAGTTGTCTAAAGATGAAGAGAGTTGTGACCCATACAAAGGTAGGAAACTCGAAACTTTTAGTGAACTACACCTTTTTCAATTGTAATTCAGAAAACGTAAAATGTAATTCAGAAAAGCAAATTGAATATCAGAAGATGGAAATTGTAATTCAGAATAGAGTGTTGATATTCAGAAAGGGGGAATTGAATTTCAGAATAAGAACTTTATATTCAGAAACAGTAATTTGAATTTCAGAATAGTAATATACTCCATTCACACCAACGAGATATAATAGACAGAAGACTCTATGACAATTGAGTAAGGAAAAATAGTACCACTGGGCGGGGCTTAGTCGGGGATCAATATGGCGGAAAGTTCAGGGTCGAATTGACTTGTCAGTTTTTCTGTTCACAAATTTCACTAAAGAAATTCGACATGTTGGGTTTTTGGGAAACAATGTTCAAATAGCGTAAATTGAATATCAAATAAACAATTTTTCTTCAGGCGATAATATACATAAAAAGATATCAGATTACCAAGACAGACATGCAAAAATTTCTGTCAGTACTCATCCCTACCTGTGATATGTTTTTCTAATTTTCTTCTTATCTGTCCCTTCCCTGCTTGAAGAAGAAAGCCTTACAGCACACAATACCAATTTACTGTATATTATTAAGCAGAAAAAATCAAAATTTAACTAGAAAAAGGAACAATAATCACAATTTCTCCAGAAAATTCAACGATTGTCAAGTTTGATGTTGAGGTGGTAATAATAGGCCCCTTTCTATTTGAAGCCGCATCACTTCCAAACTGATGTAAAATCAGTTGATGCGCGTTCTATTTGACAATGTTGTGATTTTGAACTGATGCGCATCACTTTCCAACTGATGTTGCTTTCTGACAGAATCAGTTTAATTTCCACAATCACTTCAGTTCATCATAACAATAACATAACCTAACATTTTGGTGAAAGTTTACAATTTACTTCTAAACATAACAGAAAGTGAATTATTATCCTCGGTTTTCATTCCTTGTAATGAATAATTCATATTACTTTTAAAATTTCCTTCCGTACTATTATCGATGGTACTCTGATTTCAAACCTTATCGTTTTGTTGATTGTCATCCGAAAAAGGCATGTTCTATTTGTCAAAATCACTTCACTTCCAACTGAAGTGATTTCGGAATTATTCAGGCAAATAGAAAGCTAGGAATATGGCGGATCTGATACCATGTTTATTTCAATGATGACAACTCTATACTATCCTATCTCTATGTCCCCTGCTTACTATAGTCTGTTGACGAAAGTTTGAGCGCATAGTATAGTCCATTCACAAAAGGTTGAGCCGTCGGTTGGCCATGGAAATTTGGCATATTCATAGATCTATAATTACTATGGATGCAGAATCACGTGACTTAACAGAAGATCGAACACTTGGATACATTAGAGAGAGGAAGACATATGCGATATTATCGAAAAGAAAAGAGATGAAGCAAGTTTGTGGGCAACTTGTCAAAATCATATGGAAGATGTAAACAAATATTTGTGACCACAGACTTTGCTTTGCCCACAACGAGTTGATGCTTTGAATATAATTCAACTGACATTGCCCATAGAACAAGTATGACATTGCCCACAATAGCTCCATCACATTCGACCAAGAGACCTCTCTCTCTCTCATGCGGTGTCCATTCTTATTAGGTCTATGGGCATATTCCACTGTGTATATTTAAATTTTAGGTTATGTTCTTTGTTTTCTTGTCAAATTGATACGCTATGTTGTCAATATTGCATAGAGTTGTCTGATACCTCGCAAGCTCGTCGGACGAGGCCGGGTACATTCGGCAACGTTGACTTTATTTTACGTTATGTCAGCAAATACTGCCAACTTCAGATAAATAAAGAAACGCCTACTATGCTCTCAACCTGTCGTGAACGGACTATAGGTGTTTATTTATTTATTTATCTGAAGTTGGCAGTATTTGCTGTCATAACATGAAATAAAGTCAACGTTGCCGAATGTACCCGGCCTTGTCCGACGAGCTTGCGAGTTCTCAGAAAACTCTATGCAATATTGACAACATTGCATATCAATCTGACAAGAAAATGAACAACATAACCTAAAATTCTAATATACACAGTGGAATATGTTAAATTTCCACGGCCAACCGACGGCTCAACCTTTCGTGAACGGACTATATGTAATACTTTTTCTGAATTTCAAGTCACTACTCTGAATCACAACTTAGTTTTTCTGAATTCCAACTTCCTAATCTCAATTTCATTTCCGTTCTTCTGAAATTAAATTAATATTATTCTCCGATTCAATTTCTGTTTCTGAATGACATATTCCTATTCTGAAATACATGTTCCTTTTTCTGAAATTTAACTTTGATTTTTCTGAATTATAACTGTAAAAGGGTTGTAGTTGATAAAATAACTGTTTTAAATAAACAAATTAAGAAAAAAAATTCTAACATAATTCTTTCATTTCAGATGTGCAAGCGAAAAACGAACGGAGGTTGTCCGATTTGCAAGCAGCTCATCGCCTTGTGTTGCTATCACGCGAAGCATTGTACAGAAACAAAATGCCCCGTGCCTTTCTGTTCGAACATAAAACACAAGCTGAAACAGCAACAGTTGCAGCAACGGCTTCAGCAAGCGCAACTGCTAAGACGTCGTATGGCCGTGATGAACACGAGAACGATGCCTCAAGGCGCCGCCGCTGCATTGCCCGGCACGAACAACGTCGGCATGAGCCCCGTTGGAGTGCAATCCGTCGTCCCGGGGGCCGTCAGTCCCGCGAATTCCATGAACGTGATGGGTCTGGGAAACGCCGGCTTAGGACTGCAGGCCCCCCATCAGCCGGGCGTCGGTTTGAAACCCGGCACCCAAACTCCGCCGGCCAATGTGATGCAGGTCGTGAAACAGGTGCAAGAGGAGGCTGCGAGACAACAGGCACCTCACGTTGGTTTTGGCAAGGTTAATCCTGGTAGCGGATTGCCAGGCCAGAATATGCCTCCACCTCAGATTAGGTCTTTGTCTCATGTAGGACCAACACAAGGTTAGTTGAACTGAAAGTTTTTTGCACATACCCATACATTTAAATTAATACATAGTCCGGCACTTGAAGTGTAACCTATTCAAAAGATCGTGAATTCGGTTAGCTTTATGAACAGAACATGTGAAAATAATCAAAAGGCCTTTCCTATTTGACGCTGCATCACTTCCAAACTGATGTAAAATCAGTTGATGCGCGTTCTATTCGACAATGTTGTGATTTTGAACTGACGCGCATCACCTCCAACTGATGTTGCTTCTTGCAACTTGCAAAATCAGTTTTCTATCCATAATGACAATTTACTTCTGAACATAACAGGAAGTGAATTATCCTCGGTTTTCATTGCTAGTAATAATAATAAATTCAGTTCAGTCAGATTCCGTAACGAGTAAAAGTCCAGTCTCGAAACTGCCTGCTCAACTAACCTAGGTTACGACTAAAGTTTGCTTCATATATAAATCGGCAACCGAACAAACAAAAAATCAACATCAAATCTAAATATATTTCGACAAACGTTACTATTTATTTCAATATGAACTGCGACTTCTTTGATCGGTTTTTCAGATCTTCAGGCATTATCTCTGATATTTCAACAATTATTTTTATTTTCAATTCACCAACCAGAATTATGAACCCCAATATGAGTGAGATGGGATAATACAGGCATTGAGAAGATGAATAACTTCATTTTTATAAATTTCACTGATTTTTGTAAATTCTCATACTTGGGGATAGGTGAAATACTTTCTATCAAGTTACTTAACTTTCTGAACCTTCCTGGTTTCAAGTATAAATGCTTTATGTACTCATTCATCAAAATTGCAATATTGTACGAGAATGATCTTCGAAATAATGATGTATAATGAATAAGTCATATTAATTTAAGAATTTCCTTCCGATCTATAGTCAATATTCTGATTTGATACTCTGTTTCTCTGTTTTCAAACCTTATCATTTCGGTGATTGTCATCTGAAAAAGTCATGTTCTATTTGTCAAAAGCACTTCACTTCCAACTGAAGTGATTTCGGAAATTAAACAGGCAAATAGAAAGCTAGGAAAATTTCAGAATCAATTCACTTTGCATCGATATGACCACTTTTCACTGCAAGCATTGCTTTGAGACGGTCAAAAACGAATCGTGAGTTGCCGGTATTTTAGCCCATTCACGGTCAATCGCCTTCAGCGTCTCGAGGCTGTTGTAATTTTTAGTTCGAACCTTGCTCTCCAAAATAGCTCAGAGAGAATAATCCATTGGATTCACGTTGTTTTGCAACCAATCTTGGTTCACTCGCGCTTTGTGTGCCGGTGCAGAGTCTTGTTGGAACGTCACAGTTAGACAACAGCCTGAAGATCACTTTCCTGATAAAATATAGCATTAACTTCGACGCCAGGCTCAATGAAACGGCTGGGAAGCGCCCATCCGCGGTTACAGCACGGGTGCTGGTTCCTGATAGCCAACCCATGATTCAAATTCTCATATGAACGGTTTGTCAGGCGAACAGTATCGTTCTGTGAGTTTACAAATTGCACAAATGGAAAAATGTTCTCGTCAGAAAACTTGATGTTCCGAAATTCACCGCTTTTGGCCAAACGGAGCAATTCCTTCGCTATCTCAAGTCTTATAACTTTTTTTTTGCGTTAACTTTTAGCAAAATACTTTTATATGATTGTGAAGAATACTTATAGCTGTCACTTAGCAAATTTCTAAATAGCTGATGTCACTGTGGCAGGTTTGAAACTGGTTACACTTTGAGTGTCGGACCTGGTGCATGTCCGTCCTTTACTCTGTAACGCTATTCTATCATTACGCGAGATATATCTTACAAATATATTGCATTTTATTTTTGATTAGTACGAAAGTGAATGCGGAAAATAAGTTCAAAATCGATTTCAAGCGCATAACTGGTTAGTTTCACCTATTCGAAAAACAAAGATGACATTATTTGAGAGCCATTTGAAACATACGGCTAATGTAGGGTTTAGGTTAGGTTGAATAGCAAATTCGGACAAATCAATAATATCGATGTATACTCACGATTTTCACCTCAAATAAAAAGTTTTACAAGAGAGCATTAAAAAATGCATGCTTGTATTTGTATCATTAAAAAAAAACTCACTTGGCAGTACTTTCTTATTTACAATTGCTATAGATAGCCGATAGGATACTCAGCATTAATGAGATAAATTTTGAAATATCTCATTTTTCTTCAGTTTGGGTTATTTTTCTGTTATAACATATTCAACGTTTGTTATACAGGAGGCAATTTACTGTCCATGGATCAATGGCAACGTTATCCTGGTGGAGTAGGCCAGGGTATAAGGCAACAAGGACCGCAGCTTATGCAACCGCAGAATGCTCTTGGCCAACAAGCGATGCAAGGACAGCAGGGTGGGGTTAGACCAACTGGTGCTGGACCTCAAAATCCCAATGCTATGATGCAAAAGCAAGCCTTGCAACAATTGATGGTAACGCTTAGATCTCCACAATCTAATGAGCAACAAGCGCAGATACTTCAAATACTCAAGTCTAATCCTCCATTGATGGCGGCTTTCATTAAGCAAAGACAGCAGGTGAGATTTCAAAGTTTTTTCAAAGGGAAATAAAATTAGGAATAATCTTTTTCACTAAAAAATCCCTCTTTCAAACTGTTTGTAACTGAGATTTCTAGCAAATCTCCATCATCACTGAGATCCTTTTACTGTAAAATCGATAATTTTTTTTGTCTTTTTGGCCTATTTTTTATTTGTAAAATTTTCTTGAAAGTTTTCTTTTCCTTCTTGTACCTTTGCACATTTTGCCAAGCAAAAAAATATTTATGGGCGAGTTTAATATCTTACAAAATGAATCGACCCTTTTAATAAAAATTCAGATATTGGTTCTGTTGAAATATTTACATTAATTTTCCCACAGCAAGCTCAGCAGCTGCAGCAGCAAGCAGGGGGTGCAGTTGGTGGAGCTGCGCCGCAACAATTACAACACATACTTAGTCAACAAAATCCTGCTGCTCAACAACATCAAAACAGGCTGCAGTTACCAGGTGGTATGTTGAATCAGGGTCCAAATCCTAATCTGCCTCAAGGACAATCACTGCCAAACCAACAACAATGGCTTAAACATCAGCAAATGCTTGCAATGCAACAACGAACCCAACAGCAAACAGCAGCATCAGGGTCAGCAGTTGCAACAAACTTTCCAGCAACCGAATGCACCACCATCGTATCAGCAGCGATTACCTGCTATCAGACAACCACATATGGGTTACAACAACTCGTTCTCAGATCAGCAATATTCCCCAATGCAGGGCTTAAAGCCGACACCGCCCCCTGTACAAAGTCCCCAAGGAGTAATGGGTCCCCCACCTATATCGTCATTGCAACAGCAACAACTGATGCAAAGTGTACGGAGTCCGCCACCAATCCGTAGCCCAACTCCTAGCCCATCATCCAGACCAATGCCAAGTCCTAGGAACCAGGCGATACCAAGTCCCAGAGGACCACAACAATCGCCGCACGATTTAGCAGCATCGGAAATGCTTCTAGGACAGAATCATGCAGGGAGTGGGCTACATCCACATCCCTCCCCAGTCGGTTCTAGTCAAGAAGTAGGTGATTCCACAACCATGACGCCCCAAGATCAATTAAGCAAATTCGTGGAACAGCTTTAGTGGTGAGTTAAGGCTCGGGCCATACCAACCCGAGAAGAAACAATAGTAAGAAAGAAATTGCGTGAGATGATTACGGCGGTTATCCACAAGGACAATTTTCAAGAATCAGGAACGAACTATACTTTTGTTGAGAAATAAGATGACTGACTGAATTGGACGTAGATGAGAAGCAGCACCTGTATAGCTTTCCCTAAGTTGAAGAACCTTTAATGACAAGAAAAGTGTAACTGTACATAGATTATGTAGAATATGAAAGACTGGAGAAATTTTTATTATCAAAGTGTAAATATGTTTAATAATAGCACATTTGTATATTATATACATACATTATAAATACCTTATACATAATAATTATGAGAATATAAAATTAGCGATATGTTTACCTAATTTAGGTTATGAAAGATACCCAAAAGTATTGGCTTTTTGAGGCTGTGCTCTTAACTTAATGGATTGTTACCTACTCAAGGATGGCGCCGGAGGGCTGAGCTATGCATAGCGTGCTGCTGCTGTTGACTTAGAATTGTTTTTTTTTACACACACACACATCTCCGTATGCTGCCGCGAAGGTGACCACGGTTAGTGTATAGCTATTTTTACCGAAAGACTGTTGACGTGTCGTGTCGGTAGCTAATGTGATGGGGCCGGTTGGTTCCCGTTTGTTTTTATATATAATATATATTTATAATTTATATATCGTCTTGTTTTCGTGTGTTTTACATTCCACGCCAGTGTGGAGTGGTGCTGGCACCCTGACAATCTTGACCCTGCCAGTGCAATACTTACACTACACTCCCTCCTAATTTATTATTGATCATAATTCGTGTAGATTAATTAGTGTTAAGTATTATATAAAAAAGAGAAATAAACATAATTCAACAAATACATTACCTTCTCTCTTTTCATTATAATATATAAAATTTTTATTTTTATCAATAAGAGTTTTATTTTGTTTTCTTTAAAAGCAGTCCTTATTTTTTAGTTCAAATCGAAGCTAAATTACTTGTATTTCAATTATTGATGAATTCAGTTACTGATAATGTTGATATTCGATAGTCAACTTCTGGAATAATGAATATTTGATGAATAAAAATTATTCTTTATTAATACTTTTTTGTTTTCAATCCCCTGAATACATTCAATTTCGAATTACAGTGAAACTTCCCTATAACGAATTTCATACAAGACATTGCACCTTGAATCCAATTCCATGTTAAAAACACCCTCTTAAAACGAACTAAATTCTCTATAACGAAATATTCAAAGAACATCACTCTTTGAATGGATATTGGTAAGAAGGTATAAGGGTGGGATTTTTCCGGAAGTACGTTATTAATCCCGACCTCAAACTAAAGCGGCAGTAGAGAGATCCTCTGAAACTGTTTTAAATACTCCTGGCTGCTTGGTTCCATCTAACCATTACGCTAGTGTGAAAGTTGCGCGAAAATATCTAAAAGAAAGTGCTTACGTTGAAGGATAAAATCAGTGAAGTCGACCACGACATTGCCGACTATAGAAACAAAGGCTGTAGGACCCTCGCTTGTAAAAAAAATCTTTTGTATAACGAAATTTCTTTATACGAATTTTTTGCGGATTTTACGCTTTCGTTATAGGGAAGTTCTACTGTAGTTATTTAATCAACTAGGTTATTGAAGACAGCGACTAATGGTCAAGATATTTCAACGCGTTAATAGTTCTAGACTAATTAGTGGCTATATTAATAAACGATTTGATTACAAGATTTTTCCGTTGACCTCATTATGAAATGAAATTCTTGTAGAAATACATTCTTATTCTGCCCAAGACATACATTTGATATAATATAAATTTCTGTTCTAACTTCAAGTAGAGTTATGGCATTACTCTTTTGCTTCTGAATGCTTTGTGTTCGGTTGGCCATGACAATGCACATTAAAATGGGCCATAAATATTCAATTTCGTACTCATTGAAATCACCTTTCATTTTGAGGTCGACGGAAAAATAAATCAATGCTGATAAGTTCAATTAATGAGTCCAGAATCGATAATTAAAATTGATGCAACATTGAGGCAAAGCCATACATAGAGATTCTAAATCTGGGCTATGAATAGGAGGAAGTGAGTTAAATTCAAACATTGTTATCACAGGTCGAAAGATATCTATACATATTTACAGTGGAACTTCCCTTTAGCAAACGTCTGTATAACGAATTGCGTTTAAGACATTGCAACTTTAACCCAAATTCCATGTTGAAAACATCCTCTAAAACGAAGTTAATTCTCTCTATAACGAAATATTCCAAGAACAAGAACACCACTCTTTGATTGGATATTGGTAAAAACAATATAAGGGTGGGTTTTTTCCATAATTATGCCGGACGTAGGTAATAAATCCCGATCATAAACTAAACCATTACGGCGGCGGATAGATCCTTCCGATACGTTGGTTTCAGCTGGAAATGTTGATTAATGACAGTTACTTTGAATGATTTCGTTTATGTCGATGGAAATATTTTGACAAATCAACTTCCGACTGAAAAGGACATGTTAAACAGTGTCAAATGCGGTGTTCGATATCACTGGGATAGCATTGATGATACCGACAGCGTTGATTTGGAGGGGCAACCGCCGAAAACCGTAAAGAGGAGGTACTTCAAGACTTTAAAACGTGATGTCTCGCGTACCTACATAAAATTAGCCTATTCGTTTTGAGATATTTCGTGCTCCTGAGTAACTCAAAAGCTCGAAATACGGCTTGCCATTGGCTGCGCACAAGCGCTGGAACAGCTCAGGAGCACGAAACTCCGCAAAACGAATACTGTAAATATAGGCATTAAGTTCTATTAAAATGCACTTACACACCTTTTTGTGTATGTATATGAATTCACAATAAAAAATGCAATTGCTTGTTTCGATACACTATAAAAAAACTTCTGTATAAACGATTTTTTTTGCGGATTTAGCGATTTCGTTATAGGAAAGTTCCACTGTATTTGTACTATTCTTCCTCTGAAATATTGACGTTCAAAATTCCATAGCCTATTTGACGACTAATTTATTTTAACGCATGTTACATCAACATGTATACTTTGCAGTTTCCAAGTGAAAAGGTCAAAGGAAAATATCAATTGGGTCAAGACTCCTAATAGAAATAAGTGATCAACAAATGATTTGATTCGTTTTATTATAAAACAGAAATAATTACATTATTAACAAATTAACTCTATTTTTTTCAAGTTCACTACTAGAACTACTACTACTGGTTTGGTTCTTACTACTTTTGTTAGGAATTTTATGATTGAATGGTTTTTTCAAATCTTCAAAACAACTTTTTGCCCTAAGAACTGCTGTTCTATTCATGTAATCAACTGAAACATCTTTTACAGCTCGCTCAAATGCTTCTACAACTGCTTCGACTGGACCAGTTGCATATTTTATATCGATTAAACAACTATATACATTTCCGAGAGCACCATCTGTTATATTACTTGTCTTCAAATGCTCAATCAAATTGTTGATTATTTCTTCATTTTGTGTATTACGAGCTACTTGTACAACTCTCTGGAACATTATTCTATTTGCCTTCTTCAGATAGTTATTCCAGAGATCCTTGGCTTCCTCGTATTTTCCGGTGGTGAAATAATGGGTCCATAGTATGTTAACAGGGGCTAAAATTCCTTTATCAGCGTACTTTTTCGTTAACCTTTCATCTGAAATGATAAAATGTAGTTATATTTCTTGAAATCGAAAACTGAATTACAAATGAGCAAAATTTTAGGATGCGCTGGGATATACGTGCCAAGTACTAAGTGTGCACTGTTGCTAGCATAGACAAACTAATAAAATAGATGAGCCACTCGTATATTCCGCGACATCTGTCGGAGGAGGAGACTAATACATGAAAAACTTATTTTCAATTTGATAGCTAGATGTCGTTGCATTCATGGAAATCCTATCTTGAAAATAGTAAGTATATGTAAAATCATTATTATCAAAAAACCTTTGAATTGTCAACTGACACAAGGAGTGGTTTGACACGTTCTTTTTGAAATATAATAAATTTCGATATGCCTGCAAGAGTGAAGTGTTATTGGATGTGAAAATCGAGATGCAAGAAGGTAATTATAAAATTTACATGCATATTCTGTTAACTATAAGAATTAAGATACTCATAGTTTTCAAAAAAGTTTTTCATGTATTGAATAAGTTTAGTCGGTAAATACTCATATTTGTATTATTGAATTCATTAGTTTTAGTTTTGAGAATGTTTTCAATGCAATTATTAGTTTATTGTTTAGATATTTATGAAATAAATCTGTATTTTCAATTGGTGATACCTATTTCAGTTAATAAATTTTTATTCTATCCAGAATTGATTATTGATCCTCATTTCTCGATTCCAAATAAATCAGATGAAAGTTCGTTGCAGGTATTATTTTCATGAAAATAAATTTCCTCACTCATCGATAACTTGCACGAATCCATTTCTGATTTCCTTTTGGAAATTGAATTTCAAAAAACTTTTTGCCTCTTGTATATGGGTGTACTACCTATTCAAAAGGTGCACTACAGAATTCTTTTTGAGGCAGCTTACGATACAGATTCCTTTTTCAATTGAGCTTTTTTCACGAATTAGTAATGTTGTACAAAAAAAGATGGCGTTGAAGCTTGTTCTACTAGTGTCTCATCTATTCTCCGTTTAGTTAGTCTATGGTTGCTAGACTCAAAGATGATTCGGGAGTGCCGGAACAACAAGCTCAATGAGGTAGGCAAGAAAAATGAGGTCTTTTTGATATGGGTCCGGCCATTCGGGAATCAAAGGAAAAGAAGAGGCCAATACACTGCCAAAGAGGGCGCACGAATGTCACTCATTGGCCCAGAACACCTCTGTGGTATAGGTAAAGGTACCTATAAAAGGGGTTTCTAGAGAAGGAGAAAGCCGACAGGGAAAAACTTTGGCGGAATCTCTCAGAGATCATTCACTAAGTTCCTTCAGAACTTTGAAACAGCAAGATCCAAAAGATATCTGGATCTTAGTAGAACAATTACACCTCCTCACTGGCCTTCTTACAGGACACTGTCGCCTCAGGGGGTACCTGTTGAGGGTGGGATGTCTGACACTGACGAGTATAGGTTCTGTGGGGAGGAGGAGGAAACCCCCATTTACCTAGTCACGGAATGCTTTGGCATGCGAGCCTAAGGAGATAATGCGTTGGGCGACAAACTTGTTAGAGTGAGGAACTAGCCTCGTTGAAGAGAAAATGTTCTTTATTGTCTAAGACAATGAGCTATTGAACTTTGGTCCTTCCGCTCCAGATATTGGATTTTATCAGATCTCTGGAGCTGGTAGGGGAGCTGTGGGGGTATAGTCGGAACAGCTCTGTAAGGGGGCACAATAGACCCAAATGATGACTGGTGCATATCACATCAAAAATATCATAAATCCTGTAAATATATCCGTGGATATTGAATTATTGAAAGTGAGTGTATCTACTAGAGAAAACCCCAAGATGAAATGACTCACAATCTACTATGACAATACTGAAATATCTAACGCGCTCAAAATCGAATTATTATTTATTGACAGAGAAGAAACACTTATTATGCAGCAAAACACGTGGTCAAAATTGAGAAAACCAAATGCGCTAAATACATATATTGAAATATTATCAACAAAGTGATCTTACTCAGTAAAGAAAAACACTAGATGAAAAGTTATTCTGTTCCGGACGTCCGCCCGTAAAAGTTAATTCATCGAATATTTTCAATACTAAAAATCCGATCGGGTCAAAAATTTATAGCGGTTTATAGTGGTTAAACCGCTGAATCCCTCAATGAATAAGAGAACACTAAAGGGTTTTCCAATAAGAGGTGTTATTTTGATATTCAAAGAAAATGCCATTTTTCAATATAAATGATCGGATGTTCATTTCATTATAAAGAAGAAGCTATGCCGTTAATAGTGGAAAATAACATCAGGCAAATAACCACCACGACCACGCTTACAGGACCATATCCTTTTAATGAAATTTTCCATAACCAAATCGCAAAGTTGCCCTATGTCCTCGATAGCCTCCCGAATTCCATCTTTGAGGTCTTGAATCGACGCTGGGCTATTGGCGTAGACCTTCTCTTTCACGTGGCCCCAAAGGATGAAGTCACAAGGTATTTCATCACAAGATCTCGGAGAGATAACACGGTCCGGAAACTTTTCCTGCAAAAGATCAATAGTTTCGTTGCTATCTCTCGATAGCGCAATCCATTCACCGTAACTGTTGCCTCAGCCTCATTTTCGAAAAAATAAGGTCCAATGTCTCCGCCGGACCATAAACCGCACCAAACAGTCACAAACTAAGGATAGAGAGAGAGAGAGGCTTTTCAGTAATAACTCTTGGGTTTTCCGAGTCTCAAATGCGACAATTTTGCTTGTTGACGAAGCCACTGAGATGGAAATGGGCCTCATCACTCAAGATGGTTTTTCGATGAAATTCCGGATCATTTTCATGCATTGCAACGACCCAATCAGCAAAGACACGACGTTGTTGATGATCGGCCGGCTTGAGTTCTTGTGTTAACTCAGTGATTCCCAAAGTGGGCGCTACCGCCCCCTAGTGGGCGCTGTGGCGTTCCAGGGGGGCGATGATGGCCACGGGTGCTTTTGGGCGGTGGGGAAGCTATGAGTAACTGTAAGTTATTATATTAATGTTAGAATTTGGAGAGAAACCCCTTGAAGTCCAGAAAACTGACGATTCGATGATATTTTGGAAATGAACATACCTGACTGGATTTTGGATCCTTTTTCGAATGCAGACACGGCAGAATCTCCAAAGATACAAGAAGAACTGATGGAAGTAATAACGAATGATGAATTTAAATTTAAAAGCGGCTATCAACAATTCTGGCTGAAAGGAGATCCCTAGGGCTTATCCTGAAATATGGGCTTAATCCAGAAGTTCCTTATTGCATTCCCGTCATCGTATTTGGTGGAAGGCGGATTCAGTGCAGTTAACAATTTATTAACAAATAAAATGAACCGTTTGCTAGAAGTCAATCGCGGTGATTTAAGAATGCTGTTGACAAAAATGGAACCAAATATTACAAAATTGGTAGCAGCCCACCAGGTTCATCCTTCGCATTGAGATTTTTAAAAATTTTTTTGTATCAACTTTTTCTTCAATAAAAAGGTTCACAACTTCAAATTCCAATGCTTCTGATTCACATTTTTCTTCACTATATTAAAGAAAAAGGTAGAAATAATAGGCACGCCGCACGTCAAAGGAATTTGAAACAAGAAACATGTTCTCAAGTTTATAAGTGTTTTGAATATGAATCTGCAGACAAATGCGTTTCGAGTGATGTCAGAGAAAGAAGCTAATCCGTATTGAAACATGCTATCAAGTATACTTGATTGCAGGTTTCTATACCTAGTAACGCGAGAAATTGAAACATGAAACAAGAAATATAACAGAAAATATTTCATGTTGCAGGTTTAAATACGATTTGTTTTTCTCTTTCATGTCACTTGAAGAGCATTTGCCTGCGAATTCCCATTCAAAATACTAATGAAATGCAAGTATATTCCTTGATTCACCTTTCCTTGATGGTGGTTTTCCTTAAAGCTCAATATTAATATTAAGGGGGCGCTGAGCAATGTTTTTTTTTAAAAGGGGGCGGTGGATCAAATAAGTTTGGGAACCACTGGTTAACTGAACTTTATAAGCCTTAAGACCCAAATCTTTATGCAAAATACGGTGTAATGACGTTTGTGGAATGCCTAATTCCAAAGAACGACGAAGAATGGAAAAACCTGGGTTTTCTTCAACACTTTCGGCTACAGCAGCAATATTCTCGGCTGTTCTTGAGCGACGTGCACGGGTTTTATTCTTCACATAACTAACTTGTCCCAACAGCTCGAATTTTTCCACCAATTTCTTCATTGCGGTCCAAAAAGGTTCTTCACGACGACCCAAAAATGTTCGAATTTTACGAACCGTCTCTGCCAAATTTTCAGCATTTTTATGGCGAATTTCAATAACTCCAATGCGTTCTTGAAGCGTGTATCGTCCTTTTCATTAATGACGTAGTTTCTACTTGTCAAATGTAAAAAAAAAGTCAAACGTGACATCTACCTATTTATTTAAAACACCTCTTATTAAAAAACCCTTTACTATTGTGCTACTGAACAATAAATTGAATTTTATCCTAGAATACTTACATTTTTCTAATAATTCTGGATGCTTGTCTAAAATGCCATAAGCTCCACCTCGGGGGAATTTTTCAGCCAAGATATCCAATTCTTCTTTGGTATTCGCACTATCAATGTCTTTTTCTAATTTGTCGAGATATTCTGGCGCCTTGCCATTAACCACAGTTGCATGACATAATCGATTGTCGAAAGATATCAGTTTTTTTCAGGTCCATACTTATATGTTTTCCAATAGCTTCAATTTCGTCCACTTTTCCTGCTAGAGCAAGTTTATTTACTGCAAACTTGAACACTCTGTTGATCGGGGGGGTATTTTTTTTCAATAATTCCATGATAAGATTATGTGCTTTATCTAATTCGTTATTCTGGAGTAGTTTTTTCCAACAGTTCTGCTATTTCCACGTTATTCCATTGATTAAGAACATTCTTCCTATACTCATAAGCTTCCAAGTATTTGTTAGATTTCAATAAACTCCTGTACACGTGAATTGGTGTCTTTTTTCGTTTGCTCTACCTTCTGGTTAAGAACTTTTTCTTCCGGGATAATGAACGGAACTTCTAAATTTTTTTCCTGCAAATATTTGGATAGAGTAAGTAGGAATGTATCAGAAGGAGGTAAATTTTCTTCTTGCATTTGTGTCCATAATCCGGTAGCTTTTTCTACATTATCTTCCTTGATGTAACTTAATAATAACTGATAATAAATTTCCGATCTGTCAATATGGTTCAAGTCTTTTGTAGCGTCCTTCAGGTGTTCAAGTGGTTCAACCATTCCTTCTTGTCTGTAGCGTTCACAGGCTGTGCTTAATCTGTTAGGCCTATTTTGTAGACCGGGTGTTTCTAATATTTTCCTGGCCTGTCTAGTACGGCCACATTCAATGAATGAAAATACTAAATCGTATAAACTGTTTATCTCGCCATGTACTGCAGTGCTTAGATCCGTTAATTTCTGGAGTTTTTCTGCGTCTTCTCCTTGAATTAATCTACAAGCCAACTCGTTTTTCCAGGGGGTAGCTTTATACACATTAACTACTTCTTCGAATTTAGCTAGCGCTTTATCCAGTTGATCGTTTACCAAGTGAACTTTGATGAGCGGACCTAATAGCACATTATTTACAGAAACATATTCTCTTGATACTAATAGGTTAAATAATTTCTCCAAGTCATCAACACGCCCTTGTTCCGCTAGGGAATTCAAAAATCGCCAAGCCAACGATACATAAGCAAAATTTTTCTCATCGTCACCGTTAGAACGATCTCTTGGAGTTTCCTTCAAAAATTTGAGCGCTTCTTCAAATTGATCGCTTTTGTGAAGTAGATAGGAATAACGAAGAATTTTAGAGTCACTCAAAGTGAATTTGTCTGTTTCGCTTTCTTTCAGTTTTTCTAAATAGTATGTAGCTTTTTCTAAGTTTTCATGAAAGGAGTACAGATCTAAGAGTTGTGCGTATATACCTGGTGAGAAAACGAAATCTGGAGTTTTCTTCATATCCTCAAGGAGAGCCTCAGTCTTCTCCAATTCTCGAGAACGGCAATAAAGGGTGAACAGTTGCCTTTTAAACCTCTTACATCCATATTTTTACCGGAGCAATTCTCAATTAGTTTTTCTAGCTGCTCAATATTCATTTGATGAGAAGGTGTGTATGTTGGGGGTTTTCGAGAAAGAGGAACCGGAGTTAGTTCTCCAGAAGTTAAAGTTCCTAGCAATGACGAGACATTGTCATTAACTTTATCACCTAGAGATTCCTGAATCTTTTCTGCCACTTTTGTCGATATGCTCAATCCTTGATTTTTTAATTCTTGTAGAACACTCTCAACTACATCTGGAAATTTTTTTTTGTTGTGCATCAAGTCTGCTATCAGTTCTCCTATTGCTTCTGCCTTACTTGTGTATTCTTCATTTACTTTTATTACATTGACTTTCCTATCCAAATTCTCATGAATTTCTCGAACAATTGTTATGTAGGATTGCAAATCATTCGTTTTATAGAACGCTACAGATAATGGACGTGCAATAGTTTCTGGGTTATAATAAGCAGAAAATTTCGTCATCAGCCATGAAACCTCTTGGATTTTGTCTTGCTTTAATAAGGAAACTGCTATATTAAAAGCACTGCTTCCTACTGATATATTACATTCAGTGAGAATTTTAATTATTTCACTGAAACTACCCTGCAGACTTGGAATAATATAATCTTTTATAGTTTCATTATTAGGTGTTATTCCCATGTCCCCCATTTTCTTCAAAACTTGTAAAACGCCTGCATTTCCATCGATTTTTGATCTCGATCGAATGATTGGCCAGAAAAAGTGGGGTTTCACATCTTCACCCCGTTTTTTCAATTCTTCTATCAATGAAAATGCAATATTCTCACTGCCTCTTTCGAGTGCGGCTTCTAGAGCTAATAGAAGAGGCCTCTTCAGTAATTCATCAGCTTCCATTCTATCACATAATTCTATAATACTTCTGGCTGGTCTTCTCATCTTAACTAACTGTTTAACAAAAAATATACCACTACTTGCTGGTGTGCCATCTGGACCATAGTTTCGTGACATCGTTTTCAGAATTTCATATGCTGCTTTTTCTTTTGCCTTATTCACCAAATTCAAAATGGTGATCACAGCATCTTGGTTATATCCCACAGCTTTCCGTATTTTACCAAGAATTATGGGAAGATGTTCATCGTGGTCATGTATTGCTAATGAGGAGGCAATTTCTAAGAAGTCTTTGTCTAGTAGGTATATATCTTTAGATTCACACTCTTCAATAATCTTTTTCATTGTTTCAATATCTCCTTGCTTGGCGTATCCACAAAGTATAGTTGTATAAGTGTCTGCACTAGGCTGAAGACCTGCTTGAACCATTAAATTCAGAACATCCTGAGCTGACTCCATATCACTGTAACAATATTTAAAAACGAATTATACAGGGTATTTGCTAATTCGACGGGATCCATCGAAGTTGATAAACTACACGTCATTTGCAGCAAAATGCGTCTATTGAATCCTGGCCTAAAAATCTATAGTTGAGAAGATTTGGCGATTTTTCAACTTTTTGAATTTTCTGATTTGTTATTGAAAATAATAAATTTTGTAGAAAGTACTTGTCTCTAAATATTCATTTAATATTATTTTCAAAGCTTATGAGATGGTATGGAGTATTCACTAAAAATTCTAATAACCCAAGATAAATAGGGTATTAAATGTTTTCCTCATAAAATCTTAATGAAAAAATTGAGAATTACTCAAATAAAGTAAATAAACTTGGTGTACAAAACTTCTCTGTTTCGTTAGCTTTTAAAAAAGGTACATACGTAAAAACAGACAGCTAATTTGCGCAAAATTTAAAAAGTATTTCCACAATAATTTTATTTGTTGGAAAAACCAGTGGCGTAGCATCATTTCTTCTGAAATAATTCAGTCTTGCTGCAGAGAGTGCTGCTTGATGGTTGAAACCATACCCAAAATTCGATTAAATTATGCAGTATAAAATTATTATTAAAATTCAGGAAAAGCCCTGAGCAGGAGCTTTTAAGCGCTACTTCTTTGGCGTAGCAATAAGACTATTACCTC
The DNA here is from genome assembly GCA_013421045.1 of Propylea japonica. Lineage (NCBI taxonomy): Eukaryota > Metazoa > Arthropoda > Insecta > Coleoptera > Coccinellidae > Propylea > Propylea japonica. Next base: position 52,960,908 of record CM024242.1, read on the forward strand.
AAAATTTTATATGTTACTTGAGGTTGATATCGAATATATGAACGCAGAATCTCAGCACAATCATAATATTCTGGAAATTATTCAAAAAATGCAATATGTAAAATAAATAATTAAAAAAATGAAAATTCTATGATGAAGCGATCCTCTTGAAATCTTGCATGAACATTCAGTATATTAGTCTTGATTCGCAAAATAAATTTCACTTGAACCGGTTATCCTGTTATGGAAATATACACATTACTCTTTTCAATATTCCAATTAAATTTTCTATGGTTCTGTTAACACTATGACCACAAAATTTTGCGGGAACATTGAGTATATCAAACTCCATTCACAAAATAAATTTTCTGGTCCATTCACGAAAGGTTGAGCCGTCGATTGGCCATGGAAATTTGGCATATTCCACTGTGTATATTGAAATTTTAGGTTATGTTCTTTATTTTCTTGCCAGATTGATTCGCAATGTTGTCTGATAACTCGCAAGCCTGTCAGACGAGGCTGGGTACATTCGGTGAAGAGGGTTATATAGATCGGTACGGTGTAAAGGGCCATATAGATCTATATTAAATGAAAATGTATTCAAGGTATTTAATTGGTTAAGGATTAATGCCGTATTGGTTAAAATCGCTTCGAAAATTAGCCATTAAAAAGTAAATGACAAAAAAAAGTTATTGTGGGTTATCCATTAGAGATAGACATATACCATCACGTACTTTCTGTAGACCTTTTCAATGTGTACAATACTTAGTACATTATTTTGATAAAACTCGTAGGGTTCAGCCTGCGTTTGCAATGCAAGTGGAAAAAATGAAATTATTTACGAGATCACATTAGAAACCTCAAAAATAACAGTACTTCTCCACTATTTAATGGATGTTATTATACATATAAACCTTCCTCTTGAATCACTCTATTTATGAAAAAAAAAAAACGCATCAAAATCCGTTGCGTAGTTTCAAGATTTAAGCATACAAAGGGACAGAGAAAGCGACTTTGTTTTATACTATGTAGTGATTATGATAGCAAATACTGCCAACTTAAGATAAATAAAGAAACGCCTACTGTAGTCCGTTCGCAAAAGGTTGAGCCCATAGTAGGCGTTTCTTTAGTTATCTGAAGTTGGCAGTATTTACTGTCATAAAGTAAAATAAAGTCAACGTTGCCGAATGTACCCGGTCTCGTCTGACGAGCTTGTGAGTTATCAGAGAACTCTATGCAATATTGACAACATTGCGTATCAATCTGACAGGAAAATAAAGAACATAACCTAAATTTTAATATACACAGTGGAATATGTCAAATTTTCATGGCCAACCGACGACTCAACCTTTCGTGAACGGACTATATGTGCTCAACCTTTGTGAACGGGCTATACTCAAATCTGGATAAGGCAACTTATGAATTACATTCATGATTCTAAATGTCACTTACTTTAAATTAGAGTGTCCAAGAATTAGTGCATTGAATACACTCTCATTCACAGGTAATTGTTGTTGCTTCATATGTTCCAAAACATTAGTAGCTCCTTCAATATCTCCTTTCTGACAATACCGCATAATTAATCGCTGGTATGTAACTCGATTAGGTTCAATATTCTTTTCTTTCATTTCTGCTAGAAATTCTACAGGAGAGAAGTCATATTCATTTTCCAAATAAACCCGTAGAAGAGCATTATAATGAGATACATCCATTGGTATGTTCAATTTGTTTAGAGTGTTCCATATTTCTTTGACTAGTTTTGTTCTTACTTCTGGCAATTCCTCCGGGACTAAGTTACCGCAACATCGAATAACAAGTAAAGACTGTGATGTGGTTGCTGAACGACTCGACCGAATTCCTCCAAAACATCCTCGATGTCCCGCTTCGATATTCTTCCTGATTTCCTAACATCTTGGTCTAACCTTTTTAAACTTTTCTCCAAGCTTTGCTCATGATGTAATGATGCTTGAGAAGAGAATGGACTGAAAAAAGGGGAATTATAAAAATTGCGTAATGTTCCACCGGTCGGCAAAGGGTTTAAAACGTGACTTACGTAGTTACAGCTCCACATAAACATTGAGAAGTATTGACCAAATTGCCATCAAATTCTCTTGGTGTATTAACAACAACATTACGAGCAAATCCTACAACATATCTTGCAAATTTGGAAGATCTTAATATAGAAGCCATTCTTATTAGAAATTTCTTTTAGAGAAGAAGGTTGATTTTTATTTGGTCGAGTACCCGGATTCTTAAATAAGGAATTCGATTAGTTTTGATGGTATTCGGATTCGCACCAAGAGTACTGGACTCGGAATCATAGAATCTGTTTACTCTGAATCCGGATATTTATACGCTTCAATAATAACGCCATTTTTTATATTTTTCATGTAATTATCGTTCTTCAAAGTTTGAAGAACGATAATTATTGTTTGAAGTTCAAACAATATTATCATCTCTAAATAATGATAATTCGAAAATTATTATTGCAAACGACCATTAATTAAGAAAAATTATTCTGTGAACCAGATTGTCCACAGAACACTGCTGAATGAACGTAGAAATATATCAACATCAATCCACAGAACATAAATATCAATCTGTGTTTCTGTTTTCATTTTTTCAGCAATTAAACGTTTTTCATCAATTTACTCAATATTTTAAATTGATTTATATTGAAATGGACAAAAGAAAGCAGAATAAAGGTAATGTTTGAAATATGATATCAATTTCAAAGCCGTTCACATCTATTTCTTGAATTATTGGTATCTAAACTGAAATTGGAAAATGAAAAATCACTCACTTCTTCTTGTATCTGAAACCATATTTCTGTAAAATGAATATCGTACTGCAATTTTTTCATCATCTACAATTTATAATAATTTGTTTTCAGAAGAGAAAGTGGATGCAGATGGTCTGACGAAAAAAGAACGTAGGGCCTTAAAAGTGCAAGCTAAACAAACTGATGACAATAAGGCAGAATTCAAGATTAATCAAAAGAATAAAATGAATGATAAAGAAGTGACTCCAATCCCAAAAGTAGAAGAAGTCACTAAAGAAGTAGAAAAGGTTACACTAAACTGTCCAGAGAAAAATGATAATTTGAGTGAAAAAGAGAAAAGAAAGTTGGAATGGGAAAAGAAACGTGCAGAGCAAGGCAATCTGGCCAATAAAACTGAATCAAATCAAGGTTTATCTAAAGCTGAACTTAAAGCCAAAAGACGAGAGATTCAGGAAGCACAAAGATTGGCAAAAATTAAAACAGATTCGGAGAAAAATACGAGTAACGCTACCACAAAGAATGTAGTGGAGGCTGATAAAAAAATCAAGGAAGAGCAAGCACCTATAAAGATTGCTCCTTCTAATGAAATTGAAAATCCTCCTATTAATGAAAGTAAAAATGCTAATTTTTTCAATCATCTTCTAGCATCTAGTAGCTTTCAGTCTATTGAAGAAGTTTATCCTGTAGTTGCTCCTGATATTCACCCGGCATTTATATCATTTGGTATATTATATTGTACTGGTGGCCTACTTGGTTCTAATGAAAAAACCGTTCAATTTTTATCAGCTATTGAAAATTTAGTTCACGATTTGAAAGTTCCCTCTGGAGAAGAATTCTGTAGATATTTAGAAACAGTTTTAGACAAGTGTGTAAATTTTTTGCAAAAACGAAAACATGTATCATTCTCCATGTTGAATTCATTAAAATCTTTCAAATTGTTCTTAACACAGTTGGATAAAAATTTGTCTGATGAAGAAAAGAAAGAAGTGATATCTGAATACATAGATACTTATATCCAAGAACAAATAATTACCGCTGGGATGGCAATCAGTTTGAAAGTTAAAGAAAAAATATCTGAAGATGATGAAATATTGGTGTATGGTTGGTAAGTTACTCATATAATTTTTTATGTAAAGTATAGGTTGAAAACGTTGGACAGGTGTGTAGATTATAGTTCATGTCAGGATAGCTTCTTTATTAGCCTTTATTCGAATACATTCACAGGCAAAATGATCAATCCACTCAAAAAATCAATGAAGTTTGTTAATTCATAAATATGTTATTTCAAGTCCAATTCGATTGAATTATTTTTTCAATTGTAGGCAGGTTCATACGAAATCAATCAACAGTTTTGAATTTCAAGAACGTCATTTTATACAGGGTGAAACAAAATCTGTTTTTTTTTACCGTAACTTTAGAACCACCCATTCATAACAATATCTTAATTTTTGTTACAGATACAGGTTTTCAGAGCAACATTAAACTTCAATTACTTTCACAGATTTAACCTTAAATCCGAAAGTAATGAAAATAAACTGAAAACTGAGAGAAACATAAAATAAGAGAAGTTTTAGTGTCACATGTTATTCCTTATGCACCGTTTATTGGAGACGATTTCGTTCTAATGCATTATAATGTCCGACCGCATCAACCGCATGTGGCTGGGATTGCCAAAGAGTATTTAGCAGAGGTTGATATTCGAGAATTCAATTGGCCTGCTTTAAGCCCAGATTTGAACCCAACTGGGCATGTTTGGATGCTCTTGAGAGAAAAATTCGATCTCGCGTGCTAACTCCTGATAATTTGCAGCAGCTCAGTGATGCTCTAATTGATTCAATACCTTATTGATTGGCGATTGCATGCCTAGACGAATTGCACCTGTTATTCGCGCCTGTGCGGAAAACACGTTATATTTTTCACTTAGTTTTCAGTTTATTTTCATTTGGTCAGAGTTTTAAGTTAAATTTGTTGAAGTACTGTTAAAGCCTTATCGAAATTTAATGTTTTACCGAAAACCCTGCATAATCAAAAAAAATTAAGCTTTTGCTGAAAATGAAGATCGAAATTGTTGAAGGAAGATGTAGAAATCACATGGTGGAACAACTGGAGCGCACTGCAGGGTGTTTCAAAGTTAGAGTAAAAGAAAACAGATTTTTGTTTCAGCCAGTATAAAATTACGTAAGCCAAGTTTTCTTGAAATTCGAAACTGTTGATTGATGTCTAATGAACTTACCTACAATTGACAAAAAATTCAATCAAATCGGACTTGAAATAACATTTTTATAAGTTAACAAACTTCATCGATTTTTTTAGTGGAATGTAGATCTTTTCTGCTTGATATAAAGAGCATAATAGATGATATCTGAGTAGAAAATGATAGAGTACCTGAATATGTATACAGGCTTTTTAATTCACATCGTAAACATACGATATTCAATGCAGCAGTCAGAGAATTTTGCCATTCAGTTGAACATATGTATTTTTGAGAGATTCACATGCTGTAACTGACTGATTCCAGTTGTTGGATGGCAATAATGTAGTGTTTTCTCTTTCTTAAGGATGGTAGAGAACCTACAGTACGAGCATTGAATTATTCAATGTGTTAGGCTGACCGTGATACTCGATTCATGTACTTGCGGTTGTCACCATACTGTTTGAATTAAGCCGCTCCCAACAATAAGAGAGAGACAGCACTACATTATTGCAATCGGACAACGGAATTCAGTCAATTACAGCCGGTGAGGATGCTCAGAGGAGGCATGGGCTCTCATAATTTCACTCAAATAAAAAATAATCACATCTATTCTGATTTATTTCCATCATTCTATCTATTATTTAAATCTCAAAGTAATAAACAAATGTGTATCACCCAGCGATCTAAAATATTCTTTGAATAAAGAAGAAAAGGTATTCTTTATTCTATGAAAATATTCATACATTATCCGCAACACACAATACAGCGTAACGGATAGTAGGCAAACCGCTTAGCGAAGGAAGCTCGCCTCCACGAGTCGAGATTCGTTAGAATGTAACATTTGCAAACTTCTCCAAATGAACGATGAGGGAACCACTCAAAATTCAAGCTGTAGATCACGTGTCGGAGGCCCGGCTCCGCGGCATTATTTTCGCTTCTAGGCGAACGAGCTTAGCCAAAACTGAACGTCCGATCGGCCCAATCAACCCCGGCGATCGTGGATATGATCAGCTATTGTATTGATTCCCTCCCTTTTTATTAACAAAGTATTAATCCTCTGTGTTCGTTCGTTCGTTTGTGGTTTTGTGACATTTTTCGAAAAAGTTTGTAGGTAAGATTATAGTATTTCTGCAAGAAAGATGGAAATGGAAACAAGAAGTGAGAATTAAAATGCAAGTAGTGAACTTAAAGAAATGCAAGATCCTGTAGATTTCATTTTGAATAATAAATTCAGTAAAATACCTTACAATGATGAAATTCAACTCGAGTAATTAAGACAACTTGACCAGCAATGACAAATTTAATTATTAATTCTAATCCTAATCGTTCGTTCTGCGTAGAATGGTATATAGACCAAGCAATAGAGCTATCGAAAGGTCGATTTCGTGACAAAAATACTACCTGAAATCTGACTGTGCAGTCATGCAATAGGTGGTTTCTACATGTTTTTCATGATAAATTCCACTCCTGAATCGTCTTAGGTTTTTTTGAGAAGCGAAAAATAGCCAAAAAAATCCAAAATTTTGCTTTTTCGCTTATAAAACGTGAAGTATTGATCTGATCGAAAAGCTGTTAGGGCATTTTTTATAGAGAATTCATAAACAAAAAAAATGAGAGGTGCAACGTCTCGATCAGATAATTAGTTTCCGAGAAAAGTCCAAAAAACTGGAAAAAACATCAATTTTTCGAAATTCATAACTTGGTCAATTTCTGAAATGAAGCGTAGTTGCTCTGAATTTAAGTAGTTATTAACATATACTTTATTGGTGCACAATTACAAAGCTGTCGGAGAAATAGTTTCTGCACAATCGCAGTTTTCCGAATTTGACGTACTTTTTTCAAGAAGGTCGTGATACTCGGCTACTTGTCGGATTTGAATTTTACAAAAAGCATTTTAAAGGAGAAATAACATTCTTCAAATCGTTTATTCTCTCGATACCGACCGATAATGTTTAGTGGGTGAAAAACGGCGTCAAACAGGACCAAAAGGATCGAATGCATCAAACTAGTCGCGGAGTGGGAATCGCCAGCTACGCGAGGGGAATATTTGTACCTTGTATCTTTCGCGCGTCGCGTACCGGGCGACTCCCACTCCGGGACTAGTTTGGTGCATTCGATCCTTTTTGGTCCTGTTTGACGCCGTTTTTCACCCACTAAACATTATCGGTCGGTATCGAGAGAATAAACGATTTGAAGAATGTCATTTCTTCTTCAAAATGCTTTTTGTGAAATTCAAATCCGACAAGTAGCCGAGTATCACGACCTTCTTGAAAAAGTACGTCGAATTCGGAAAACTGCGATTGTGCAAAAACTATTTATCCGACAGCTTTTTAATTGAGCACCAATAAAGTATATGTTAATAACTACTTAAAATCAGAGCAACTACGCTTCATTTCAGAAATTGACCAAGTTATGAATTTTCGAAAAATGGATGTTTTTTTCCAGTTTTTTGGAGTTTTCTCGGAAACTAATTACCCGCTTGAGACGTGTCACCTCTCATTTTTTTGTTTTTGAATTCTCTACAAAAAGTGCCTTAACAGCTTTTCGATCAGATCAATACTTCACGTTTTATAAGCGAAAAAGCAAAATTTTGGATTTTTTCGGCTATTTTTCGCTTCTCAAAAAAACCTAAGACGATTCAGAAGTGGAATTTATCATGAAAAACATGTAGAAACTACCTATTGCATGACTGCTTAGTCAGATTTCAGGTAGTATTTTTGTCACGTAAAAACCTCTATTGCTTGGCCTAATAATAAATGCCAGTGGTTGACAGGAAGTCCAGTTCGAAATAAATTATTTTGTTAATTGCGTGGTCTCGAGCCTGCTCTGATCGAAATTTCACGAGCCGCCACTGATTACAGCAGGTGAATCTCTCGACCATACATCTGTTCAACTGAACTGAAAAATTCTCTGTCTGATGCATTGTATATCATATATTTCTGATGTGAATTTCCAAACCTGCATAAGAAAACCTTTCCACCTTTATTAGAGCAATCTCTTGATTTAATCAATTAAATTTTTTTCCAGGTCACATGCAATATTCAATATGTTAGTGGACACCCACAAAGAACAACAAAAAAATTTCAGTGTTGTAATAGTAGATAGTAGACCATCATTTGAGGGCGAAGAAATGCTCAAAAGAATCGCATATGTTGGTATCAAACACACTTATGTAATGATCCATTCTTTGTCCCATGTTATGCCAACAGTAACCAAGGTATTATTAGAAGCTGACGCATTATTGACGAACGGTTACCTAATGTCAAAAGCAGGTACCGCTCAAATTGCTATGATGGCTAAAGTTTATAGTAAACCCGTTCTGGTTTGCTGCGAGACGTACAAGTTCACCGAGAAAGTACAGACGGATGGTATGATGTGTAATGAGCTTGGTGAGTATTCGTTCTACTTAAACACATGCTATATCGTATATTCTATCCGTGGGGCCGTCCGTCCGTTAGCACGATAACTTTCGAGGGGATTGTCCTAGAGAATTGAGATTTTCAGGGCCATTCAAAATTTTTGTTCCTCAAATCTAAAAAAAACGAAACCAATCAAAATGAAATGTTATGGCCAAATGCTAGATGCTCATAACAAGCCTCATGCCAAATTTGTAGGCCATAGTGTGAACAAAACCATAGAAAATTCAATTGGAATATTGAAAAGATTAACCTTCATATTTCCATAACAGGATATCCGATTCTAGTGAATTTTCTGTTGTGAATGTAAACTGATATACTGATTTTTCATGCAAAATTTTGTAGCCATAGTGGTAACAGAACAATAGAAAATTCAATTGGTATATTAAAGGAAGAATCTTTATATTTCCATAACAGAATAACTGATTCAGGTGAAGCTCTTTTTGTGAATGAAAACTGATACTGAATGTTGATGTAAAATTTCGAGAGGATCGCATCATCAGAACCATAGAATTAATTTTTTTTAATTTATATTTTTTACATACACTCCGCAAAAAAATTAACGCACATTATGGAAATCTCAAATTTATTCTACAACTGAAGGTGTTCTCAATGATAACTATTTTATCAGAATTTATCATGCATATATTATCCACTTTCAACGTTTTTCTTCAATACAGATGTTTTTTCCCAGCAGGAATAAAAAAGATGAGATTATCAGATTTTGAATGTATTGGCTCCATTCTGAAATCAGTTGTTCTCGATCATTTCTAGTGATCAATAGTTTTTCTTTCGTTTGATTTTCTACACTTGATCGCTATGCAACGCGAAACACCCAATTTGACCCAAGAGGAATGTGCCCAAGCGGTAGTTTTGCGAGAAGAAGGAGTTTCCCATACAAGTGTGTCCAGAATGTTGCAGCAATTCAGAGAGACAAGTATGAATATCCGAAGACCAGGACAGGGTAGACCACGGGTAACAACTGCCATTCAAGAAGGTTACTTGAGAGATTCTTTGTTGAGACAACGGTTTGCTACCGCTCGCCTCCTTCGAAATCAGTTTGAGCAAACTCATGGGGTGCAAATTAGCACTCGGGCAATTAGAAATCGCCTCAGAGAATATGATTAAGGTCGCGGCAAGAGACCCAGTTCTACTCCCAGGCCATCGAAGGGCGCGTTTGGATTTTGCGAGAGAGCATATCCATTGAGAAGAGGCTGATTGGGAAAGAGTTCTCTTCACAGAAGAGTCTAGATTCTGCCTCTACCATTGTGATCGACGTTCCCTTGTATACAGACGTCCACATGTAAGATATGCTCACTGCAATTTCCTGAATACTACTGGTTTTGGGGGAGGATCGATTATGGTATGGGGTGGAATATTTTGACTGCTCGCACAGACCTAGTGGTCGTTGATAATGAAACTTTGAATGCTGATAGGTATATAAGGAACATTCTTGAAGAGCATGTAGTGCCATTTGCCCAATACATTGGTGAAAATTTCATGTTTATGGACGATAATACCATACCCCATCGTGAATCGCGCATCGTTCAGGAGTACTTTGAAGCGGTTGAAGTCTCTCGAATGCAATGGCCAGCAAGAAGTCCAGATCTCAATCCAATTGAGCAGGTTTGGGACAACCTCAATAGAAAGCTGAGAGGTTCAGAAAATCATCCAGCTTCTCTTAATGACTTAGGAATCCAACTCAGAGAAATCTGGGAAGGATTAGATCAGAACATTTTTTAAGATCGCTCATTTTGAATATGAACCGTCGCTGTCGAGCTGTAATTAACGCAAGCTGCGTCAACAAATGCGTGAAGTCATCTCTAGGTTTACTTTTATAATAATAATATAGTATATTTATTTCAAATAAAAGGTACAGAGCTATACAAAGTAACCTTTGAAATGAAACAATGTCAAAACAAGCAAAAAATAGACACCGCTATTCTTCAACATTGTAGGGTTCTATGTCAAGCAGCATCATGTATATTTTCCTTTTATATTTTTTTAGGATAGTTTCATTCTTTATCATGTCTGGCATGGAGTTGAAATACTTTCTACATGTGTAGTTGTGTCCTTTCTCTGTAGATGTTTTTCTGTGTATGGGATATTTTAGGTTTGTTTTTCTTATATTGTGTAGGCTCAATGAGTTCAATTCAAATTTATTCTTGTTTTTGAAGACAGAAATCAGACATTCCTGTACAGGTATTGCTGTAACAGTCAGTATTTCATTTTTTCTTAATTGTACTCTATATGTCTCTGTGTATCCTAGTTTGAGAATGATGCGGAGTGCCCTCTTCTGCAGATTGAATATTTGTATTGCTTTTGAGGCATGCCCATAAAACATAATTCCATACCTTTTTATTCTGAGGATACGCTTATTAACGCATTTATACCCAGAAATTTTAAATAATTTTACCTCCCGAATATTTTCTAATAGACTGGTTGTATTACATACCAGATTGCTTACTTGCCAACATGTTGCTAATCATATTTAAGATGTTCCATTTTAATTATGGTTTAGTTTACAAATGTTGGAAACCATATTGAATTATCAACTCAATGATAATAATAATAACAGTACTTTATTGATTACGCAAAAGATATAGTTATATATAATCATAATTTTCAGGAAATTCGGATTTGCTTCTGGAAAATATAATTCAGATGAATCCTATCCAAAAAGAAGAAAAAAGCAACGTGACACTTTTCAATCTCTTGTATGATGTAACACCCTCAGATTTAGTGACTGCAGTTTTGACAGAATTGGCCATATTGCCATGTTCAAGTGTTCCAGTTGTGTTAAGAATAAAACCACAAGAACGTTAAATATGTAAACCTGCTTATATTGAGCTTCATCTGTTATATAATATCCGTTCTTATATATTGATCCATCGAATGATAATGAATAAACCATATTCGTTAGATATTCTTATTCTTTTCATTATTCAGACATTTACTCTTCCTGTTATACAGGATGACCCACCGTCGATGGTACCTTAGACATACTGAAAACCAAAAGTACAAAGTTCTAAAATTTGGTGCTCTATCGATCTAAAATACACTCACCGGCAAAAAATCGATGAAGTTTGTTCATTCATAAATATGTTATTTCAAGTCAAGTTCATGTTGCGGCGCCGGTAAAAACATACTTGGAAACACTCAACTGGGAAGTTTTACCCCACCGCCGTATTCACCAGACTTAGCCCCTTCTGATTATTACCTGTTCCGGTCGATGGCACATGGTCTGTCTGAGCAGCGCTTCACATCATATGAAGACACCAAAAATTGGGTAGATTTGTGGATAGCGTCAAAAGATGAAGAGTTTTTTCGACGGGGTATCCGAATGTTGCCAGAAAGATGGGGAAAAGTAGTGGCAAATGATGGAAAATACTTTGAATAAATGTACTTTTCCTTTACAATAAATTCCTAATTTTTTATAAAAAACCGCGAAAACTTATTTGTACACCTAATAATATGAGTTACTGTATCTTATAACATTTTAGATTACTCATAATTTCCTGAATATTTTTTGTCAAACTTTGTATACCTATTACTGGCAGTTTTCAAGCAATTGATTGAATTCTTTATTTTTCGTGCAAAATGTACCTTCAATTGAGCGAATAACTTCGGTGCTTAGTCTCCTAGAAAGCTGAAATTTCCAATATAGATTACAAAATCCGAGGCATTAAGAAAACCAGAATCTAATGATAAATTAAAAAAAAGACATATATACAAATGATATTTATTTTTTGCCAAGGAACGAAAATTTATAATTACTTGATAAATTAACCAGTTTATAATTCTTTAAATTATTATTCTTCTAAAAATTTATATAATACATATATTACAAAGTCATAATAATATTAGGATTTCCTTAAATAAATTTTGAATCAAATAACTTCTGAAGATATGTATATACAAAGTATTTGAACCAATTGATCTCTATTGGCGTTTTCAGAAACCTACTCGATCACTAACTCGGGTTACAAATTGACGAATAAACAGTTCAATTGCTGTCAATTTGTAACCCGGGTAAGTTTCCGAAAACGCCATAAGTTATAGTTCTGAAGCCTAGTATTGGGAGGTATAGGCCTAATTTTAAAATATGTACTCTAAATAAGAGCATTATAAATTCAATAATTTATGTTATTTCAATTCTCATTCGATTCAGGTACATTATAGTATAACATTTTGTTACAATAACTAATCACAATTTAAAATTCTTTGAACCAAAACAACCCATAACTTTTAAGGTTGGTTTTTTTTACAATTCTCAAAAAAAACTCGAAGTAAAAATAATAAATAAAACGCATTTAAAGCGAAAATATGACAGAAATGAAAATATTTTCTCCGCTTTGAAGTTCATTAGGTAATTATACCTCTCAATACAGGATTTTGGAATTCTGAGACAATTTCAGTGTAATCCTGTGAGTATAGTTAAAAAAATAGCAGTATAAATCGTATTGAATCCACAAAAATAAATATGTTTTTTCATACCAAGATAGGATTGGATTCTTTAACATTAATAGTATCGATATAAATTATAGGAATTCATATGAAAGGATAGAATTTACAATGTAGAATCAGAGAACTATTAATGTTAATTTGAGACGGAATGACACTTAAAATTGTATGAAAATTGACTTAGTTACTACTATAAATTTAGTTTAAATTTTGTGAAGTCACACCTCTCTATAATCACAACAGGAGTTAAGTGATTCAATTGTAAATTATCCTCTAACACTGCAGTATCACTGTTAGTATTTATCGGAATTATAAAGTCTGACATATTGAGTTGTCGTGATTTATCGATCGGATTCTCAATATTTTCCGATTCTTTATCAGTGGGCACCAATGTTTTTTCATTTGAATGACCACTAATTGTTACTGGTACATCACTTGTAGGTGCAGAAGTGGCACTATTGAATATAGACGGTATCTCCACTTCAGGGGATGGTTCTTTCTCTGCCCTTAAAATGATGGCTTTGAACTCGTTTTTGACTGAACCATTGTTATTTAAATTTTTGGCAGAACTTTTCATCTTTTCCTTATTCACAAGAGTCTGAAGAACATAACTTGGCTTCTCGTGAATCTTTTTTCTTTTTTTTCCTTGATGTTCATTTGATACATGTTCCACCAACTCGGCTTTCGTCAGAAAATTCAAGTAACAAAAGTTACATCCAACTGAATATTCCTGGTGTTTCTTCAAGTGGTCTTGAAGATTTTTTATTCCATGAATTAGAGCTTTACATTGAAAACACATACCTCTACATCATGGGCTTTGGTTGTGTGTGCATCCAATTCTGCCCTGAAAAGGAGTGAATTAGAGAACTAGATAATCTGGTGAAATCAAAGCAAGCCCTGATGATATAAGGGCCAAGTACAAAGTGTGCACTGTCGCTAGGCTCCTGTATGAGCGTCTTTCAAGCGGAAATCTAGCTATTGAAAGATGTCTAGATATAAATCTAGAAAGAAACTATCAGAAGCCATACACTCAGATAGTCAAGCTGCTATCAAAGCACTGAGCTCCTACGCCATCGACTCTAAAATGATCTGGAAGTGCCGGAACAAACTCAATGAGGTAGGCAAAAAAATAAGGTGTTTTCAATCTGGGTTCCCGGCCATTCGGGAATAAAAGGAAACGAAGAGGCCAATACACTTGCCAAAGAGGGCGCACGAATGTCACTCATTGGCCCAGAACCCTTCTGTGGTATATGTAAATGTACCTATACTACTCCGTTCACGAAAGGTTGAGCACATAGTAGGCGTTTCTTTCTTTATCTGAAGTTGGCAGTATTTGCTGTCATAATGTAAAATAAAGTCAACGTTGCCGAATGTACCCGTCCTCGTCCGACGAGCTTGCGAGTTATCAGACAACTCTATGCAATATTGACAACATTGCTCATGAATCTGACAAGAAAATAAATACCATAACCTAAAACTTCAATATACACAGTGGAATGTGTCAAATCATCATGGTCAACCGACGGCTCAACCTTTCGTGAACGGACTATATAAGAAGGAGTTTCTGGAGAAGGAGAAAGCCGAGAGGAAAAACTCTCTGGCGGAATCTCCCAGGGATGGATCAATCCTCTGAGTTCCTTCGGAACTTTGAGAAGACGGGATCCAAAAGATATCTGGATCTTGGTAAGAAGCAATTACACCTCCTCACTGGCTTTCTTACAGGACATTGTCGCCTCAGGAAGCACCTGTTGAGGATGGGATTATCGGACACTGACGAGTGTAGGTTCTGTGGGAGATCTCTGGAACTGGAAGGCGAGCTGTGAAGGGTTTGGCCAGAAAGGCTCTGTAAGGGGGCACAATAGACCTTAAGGTCGCAGTGAACTATAACCCCTTTTGAAACTAAACTGAAAAGCCTGATGACAAGTCAGAAGCTTCTTGAAGAACGATAATCTTTCTCTTTTCTCTAAATACAGGGTGTACAGTCAATTGACGTCAATAAATTATTTTCAGATTCCTTAGACCTGTGGCTATCCAAAATTACCCCATGTATGTGATGCGATTTTTTGTATTTCTCGAGTTATAGATTTTTGAGTGTATTTTCGATGTATTTTACTAGGTTTGAAAAATAGTGAGTATTTTGCAGTTTTTATTTTTTTTAACATGGTCGTCCTGAATGTTGCTTCAATAAAAAAAATATTCAGCAATTTATGGTAAATTAAACTTAAAATGGGATTTTAAATTGAAATACCTATGAAATAAATTCAGCTCGTGTAATTTATATACAATAATTTTTGCCTCACCACTGTTGGAAACATTTGTCAGAATTGCTAGTTGTGAATTTAACCTGTTTTGGGATAGAAAGTAAAAGTGCCTCCAATAAAATTTGACTAACAGCTCTCATTTTTGAATGGAAAGGGGGTTCGAGCAGCACCTTTTGGAAAGCAATTCAATTTCTTGCATGAGCGTTTTTTTTTACAAAGTAAATCGTGCGCTTTCGTTTAAATTGAAATGATTGCTGTTAAGGTAGCGGCTAGAAGGTTAGTGATATCAAACTCATTACAACACACTAACATGCCCTCCTGTAAATCAAATTTGACTTGTTTCGAGTGTTTTCCTATCTCGAAGATCCAAATTCGGCGTATGAAAGTTATTGACGGAATACTGAGTCACTCTGTAAATAAAGCGATGAAAAAAAAACACTCATGCTAGAATTGAATTACTTTTCCAACAAGGTGTTGCTCGACCCCCTTTCCCTGTTCAAAATGAGAGCTCAAACTCATTTGAACACCCTCATTTTTCCCCCTCTCAACAAAATTTGACCTGTCCGAGCGTTTTTTCGTTATTCCATCCCAGAGCTCAAAATTCAGGGTGGTAATTTCAATTGTTCAATATTTGCTTAGTTTTGCTTAATATTCTTTTATTTCAATGTATCACAGACTCTTATTTCAACACCACTTTTAACTGTAAAATTTGAATTGTACATGGGCAGGAAGACCTAGGTTTCAATAAAGTAATTTTCTCTCTCTCTTTCTCTCTCTCTCTCTCTCAGAATTGAGTCAAATGAAGAAAAAGTTCTGAAGCAACATTATATGATGAACAAAAACAAGATAACCTTTCCTGGCTCTATCGACTCGAAAATGCGTCGAACGGCAAGGCTTTAGGCTACGTTCGGCCTGGCAATGTTGCATTGAAACCCGCAAATTATTCCTAATACTCCAACATAAGATAATGAAACCAAGACCAACTAAGTGCTCAATAATATCCGGACAGAGTATACAACTCTCAGTTGAAGATTATTGAATTGAAAATCATGCGTTTAAGAGTACGCAGGTATAATATAAACAATGAAAGCAGAGAATAATATTAATTGATTAAAATCAACCAATATTAAACCCATACTTCGGAACTAATCCCGTCAACGCACAAAGAACATGCATGGTGGTAATATCAAACGGAGCATCCATAGATAGCTATTTCGCCCTATTTGGGGCTCATCAGTATGGAGGAGCTCAGTCTGAAAGGCATTCTAGGTTCCCTTACTTGAAGAAATGTCGCCCAGCTCTGAGTATAACAGAAACAAGACGCCATCTCTTGGGATCCTTACGAACATCTACCTCCGATGCATGCACGTTGAACGAAGTCGCGAGATGTTTATCCGTTTTTCATATAAACTGGTGGCAGTCCAACTTTGTGGATTTTACCTTCAGTCGATGAAATGGAAACGCTCGATTAGGTAATCGTCATAAACCAGACGTGGTGATAATAGTACGAAATGAAAATTCATGCGTTTAAGAGTAACGCAGGTATAATATAAACAATGAAAGCAGAGAATAATATTAATTGATTAAAATCAACCAATATTAAACCCATACTTCGGAACTAATCCCGTCAACGCACAAAGAATTATTGAATTGTTTCAATAGAAAAATAGATAAAAATTCAGTGTTAACTTACTTGGTGGTGGCTTTGAAGCGGCACTGCTGACAAGGAACCTTGCTATGATATTATGATCATATCTTTTATGCAGAACAAACTTTTCTATTTCGTCGTAATATAGGTCACAATTTACCTCCTCACAGTAGTACCTATTCAATTCTTTCTCTGCTATAAAATTTGCAAGGTAGTTTTCCAAACGGCTGACTGACCGTGTTTTCACTGGCTTGCCGTGAACTTTTCTTTTTCTTCTTGGAGTGGCTGTTTTCGACCTGTAGGTTGATTCGTCACACGAACTTGCACTGAAAAGTTATTCTGATTAGAGACGGTTTTTGTAAGACTAAATTTTCAGAGTAAGAAATAAAAATAGAGATGCCCCTACACGTGAATAGTACTGCATTGTAATCATAGAGATAGGATAGTATAGTGTTGATATCATTGAATAAACGTGGTATCAGATGCGCCATATTACTACCACCTAACGTCAAAAATTACAATCGTTGAATTTTCTGGAGGAATTGCGATTCTTGCGTCGGTTTCTAGTTAAATTGTGATTTTTTCTGCTTATTAATACACAATAAAATGGTATCGTGCACTGTAAGGCTTTCTTCAAGCCGAGAAGAGACAAATAAGAAAAAATTAGAGGAAAAACATATCACAGGTAGAGATGAGTACTGAACAGATCCGCATTCAAAATGTTTGCAAGTCTGCTGGTAATCTGATATCTTTTTGTATGTGTATATTATCGCCTGAGAAAAATTGTTTATTTGATATTCAGTTGACCTTGTTTGAACAGGATACCTAAAGACCCAATACGTCATATTTTTTAGGTGAATTTTATAAACAGAAAAAACTGGCAACTTAATTCAACTCTGAACTTTCAGCCATATTGGTCCCCGACTTAGCCCCGCCCAGTGGTAGGTACTATTTTTCCTTACTCAATTGTAGCTCATAGCGTCTCTTCTCTATTATATCTCGATGATTGTAATCAACCATGCTTTAGAGCGAGATGGAGAGCATTTTACTGCCGCACTGGGGTGAAGTAAACAATAAAAAAAAAGTAAACAATAGGTTAGATTTCTACAATTCCTGAACTCAACCGAAAAAAATATAAATTTATGCTTTTCCACCATAAAAGTAACTAGAATTCGCCAACTATATCCTTGGACACCACCTTAAAACCAAGCACAAATTCTTCTAAATTCATCTCGGGGCGCTTGAAGGAGCTATAAGCTCAGTCTTTTCCCGAGAGATGCGTATAAAAAAAAAAAAAGATATCTTGGAATGATAATTGACCCACAAGATGACTTCAAATGCACGTAAAATAAACAAAACAAACAACCATCAATAGAGCTAGCCACTTCAGAGCATTGACATACAGAGATGAAGGCATTGGGACAAAAACAGGCAGCAAAATCTACAAGATGATTTGCAGACGTCTCCTTGAATATGGATACCAAATCCTTGGTCAGTGTGACAAAAGCACCATGAAAATTATTGAAGTAGCAGAACGCACTAGTCTACGAAAGATCACTAAAATGAGACATCCAAACAATCCACTTCATATTGAAAAATTTTTAATTAAGATGAAGTGCTCCTGCGAGAATCCTTGAACTTATTTGTCAGGAGCAAATTGGTCTTGAAAAAATTGTTGATACTTTCAATGTCAATTAAACAGATTAAACTACAAATGAAAAATCCACTTCATAATCCGTCTAACGAATATGTTTATGAGAAAACTAAAATAGAACCAATAAGTAATAGACTACAGAAATTGAACAAAAAACGTATCTGTCAGCAACATAAATTAATACAATAGAACCACTAATTCACAACATATCCCATCTAAAAGAACTAAGAGGAAATTACCGGAAAAAACAATTTTTCAATATTTGCTTAGTCTTATTTAATATTCTTTTATTTCAATGTATCACAGACACCACTTTTAACTGTAAAATATAAAATGTACATGAGTAGGAAGATCTCAATCGTTAGCCCTTTGAAGGTTTCAATAAAGTTATTTTCTCTCTCTCTCTCTCAATTCCTGAATATACATCATTTTCGTAATTTTGCTTTAAAGTCCGTTCACGAAAGTTTGAGCCGTCGGTTGGCCCTTGGAAATTTGGCATATTCCACTGTGTATATTAAAATTTTAGGTTATGTTGTTTATTTTCTTGTCAGATTGATACACAATGTTGTCAATATTGCATAGAGTTCTCTGATAACTCGCAATCTCGTCAGATGAGGCCGTGTACATTCGGCAATGTTGACTTTATTTTACGTTATGACAGCAAATACTGCCAACTTCAGATAAATAAACAAACGCCTACTATGCCCTCAAACTTTCGTGAACGAACTATAGCTATTATTACCGGAATAGCCTTAAGCAACAATAAACTGCCACCAAATCAATAAAATAATTCTGTTTATGAAGTCAAATCGAAATCAAATGCGTGAGGGCATCTCTATAGTCCGTTCACGAAAGGTTGAGCCGTCGGTTGGCCATGGAAATTTGGCATATTCCATTGTGTATATTAAAATTTTAGGTTATGTTGTTTATTTTCTTGTCAGATTCATGCGTAATGTTGTCAATATTGCATAGAGTTCTCTGGTAACCCGCAAGCTCGTCGGACAGGGCCGGGTACATTCGGCAACGTTGACTTTATTTTACGTTATGACAGCAAATACTGCAAATTTCAGATAAATAAACAAACGCCTACTATGCGCTCAAACTTTCGTGAACGAATTACAGTAGAATCCGTTTATTATGACGCCGGCTATAGTGACCAACCGCTTAATATGACGCAATTGCAGTGTTAAGTTTAGTTTTCATATAAAACTCCTTGTAACATTGTTCGGATTTAATGACTTCGCCTATAATGACATGTCGGTTTTTATGACCTAATTCGAATAATTTTTTTTCGGTTATAGTGACGGCTCGATCGTTTTCGCTAACCAATCCATCTCTTTCCTTAGGACGTACGCGTACCGACATGTTCGTTTTTATTTTTCAGTCCAGGTGCTGTATTCTCGAGAAGTGATAGTCCAAAACGTATACGAACTTCATTGCGCGGAGTGCATTTTTGCAGGTAAAACGGGGACTCGCGCAATGAAGTTCGTATACGTTTTCGTATATCACTTCTCGAGAATACGGCACCTGTTGATAGTGTTGCCGAAATGACATCGCAACGTCGTAAAGCATTCACTTTTGAGGAGAAAGGTGCAATTTAAGCCAAACTAGAAAATGGAGAATCCAACTCAGCTCTCGCAAAAGAATTTGGTCACGGTCACTCGACAATTTCAATAATTTTAAAAAACAAGGACCGAATTGAGGAATCATTCAATTCAAATGTTTCAAAACCAAAAAAGCTTCGGAAATCACAACCTGATAACATTGATCAAACGTTATTGCAATGGTTCAAAATCACAAGAAACAAAGGAATACCTATCAGCGGCCCTATGCTACAAGAAAAGGCCTTTTTTTTGGCCTCTGGTTTTGGCAACCCAAACTTTAATTGCTCTGCTAGCTGGATTAGTCGATTCAAACCTCCTAGAAAAAATACCATCTATTTTGCCGAAACTCTGCTTTATATGACGTCCGGTTAATATGACGTCTTTACAATTTCCCTTCAATGTCATTATAAACGGATTTCACTGTATAGCTATTATTACCGAAATAGCCTTAAGCAACAATAAACTGTCACCAAATCAATAAAATAATTCTGTTTATGAACGTCAAATCAAAATCAAATGGGTGAGGGCATCTCTATAGTCCGTTCACGAAAGGTTGAGCCGTCGGTTGGCCATGGAAATTTGGCATATGCCATTGTGTATATTAAAATTTTAGGTTATGTTGTTTATTTTCTTGTCAGATTCATACGTAATGTTGTCAATATTGCAAAGAGTTCTCTGGTAACCCGCAAGCTCGTCGGACAGGTCCGGGTACATTCGGCAACGCTGACTTTATTTTACGTTATGACATCAAATATTGCCAACTTCAGATAAATAAACAAACGCCTACTATGCGCTCAAACTTTCGTGAACAGACTATAGGTTTACTTTTTTACTCTGAGAAGAAATTCTACCAAACCTGTATGTGGTGAAAGATGTATTGCAATTCCTTGGATTGAGATCATGGATATCTGGGTATGTTCTAGAGAGGGCTCTTGACTTTTGTTCACCACGTCTTCTTGTCCATTATGACCCCTTTTTTTATGTCTTTTTCCAAATAATCGTCTCACTTCAAGATCTGTCTCTGAAGCAACTTCTGAACCATAAGCTGCAAAATTAAGGATATAAATTTATATTATGAATTTAAGTACGAAAACACATCTAAATTACCTTTTAGACTTTCAGTTTCTGAGAATCTGTTCTCGTATGCCTGATTGTATGGTTCTGAATGAGTATGCACAAGTGGATTTGGAGTCAAACTTCTATTGTGTAAATCTGTTGTATCCCAGGCCTCGTCAGAGTCATTAGGGTTGAATTTTACTAGAGTTACAGCAAATTTTTTAAATCCTTTCCATATGTCACTGAAGCCTTGCATTTTGATATCTTCTGATTCATCTCTATTTCGTAAGAACTCTATGAGCCTTCTTTTAGTGTAAGCCATGTTTTCGAAGAAATTCATACAATTGCTACATAACAGATCGTCATCTTTTAAATAGGATTCAATCTAAAATTAAATATACTTCATCATAAAAATTGTATTGTATAAGAAAAAGAAAAAAGAGTATTCATTTTACCTGATGACCAAGGAAACTTGTTAATCGTATTTAATTGTATTGCCACCACCATAATCTTCGGTAATTTTGAATTTCCTCACACTAGTAGAAGAATTAACGCAAAAGAGGCAACTGGAAACTAAAAGCTTCTTAGATAACTTTTCCATAATTTTCCTCGATACTTAAGATTGGGGTTTCAAAGTGTACGAACAATATAATTCGTCATATTTTAAGAATTACATTCGTCAATAATCTGTTTATACTTTTTTTTAAATATTAATTAATACATATATCAAAACAATTTTGAAGGTTATAAAATACAAACATAAAATCATAGAACATAAGAAAAAATCATAGAAGTATAACAAATGAGTTGAGATATGCGGTATTCGGTATTCCATGCAAAAGAATCGGATCCACTACTACTACTACTAGAATTCGAGTATTTATCGCCATAGAATATATTTTCTTTTTGTTTATCGTCTGGTCTTGTGAGTTGGTTAATGGGCCAAATCGGTATCCATAGAAAAAGTATAGTTTTTTTTTTCTTCTTCTTCGCCATCTGCATGAAGTTAGCTGTTAAAAATGTTAAAATCTCCGGAATCGAATAGCCATAGGCGTGCGAGATAATTTTCACCGAAGGAGAAACGATTTTTTCATCTTTCGTTTAGAATAAATTGGTATTCGTTTATCCGATTAGAATGATTGATGATACCTCGTTTTATAGGTAAATTAATGCTCTACAAACGCTCGTTTGACCACTCTATTCTATAACCTACTGTTTTCGAATAAACTTGCTAGCAGATGGAAAAATACATTTTTTCATGTTTCGTTGGAAATAAATCGGTCTCTGTTCATCCGATTAGAATTATTGATACCTGATTTTATAGGTAAATCAATTATCTACATACGCCCTACCAATTTTTGTCTATAACCTACCGTTTTCAATTTTTTTTAATAAACTCTTGGCAGATGGAAAAATAAGTTTTTTCGCCTTTCGTTGGAAATAAATCGCTCTCTGATCATCCGATCGAATTGATTGATACCTCATTTTATGGGTAATTAATTCTCTATAAATGCCCTATTCACCACATTTTTCTATAACCCCTCCTTTTTCGAAATTTTCGGAATTAACTTGGCAGCAGATGGAAAAATACATTTCTTCACACCTTTCGTTGAATATAAATCGCTACCGTTTCATCCGATCAGAATGATTGATACCACATCTTATAGGTACATTAATTTTCTACGAAAGCCCTACTGATCACTTTGTTCTATAACCCACCGTTTTCGAAATCTTTCGAATAAATTGGTAGCAGATAGAAAAATACATTTTATCATCTTTAGTTGAAAATAAATCGGTCTTTGTTCATCCGATTAGAGGGATTTATACCTGATTTTATAGGTAAATTATTCTTCACAAACGCCCTATTGACCACTTTTTTCGATAACCAACATTTTCGGAATATTCAGAAAAACCTGATGGCAGCAGATGGAAAAATACTTTTTTCATCTTTCGTTGGGAATAAAAAGGTCTCTGTCCATCTGATTGGAATGATTGATACCTTATTTTATAGGTTAATTAATTCTCTATAAAAGCCCGATTGACAACTTTCTTCTTTAACCTACAGTTTTCGAAATATTTCGAAAAAACCTGGCAGCAGATGAAAAATACTTTTTTTCATCTTTAGTTGGGAATAAAAAGGTCTCGGTCCATCTGATTGGAATGATTGATACCTTTACAGGTGGAAGACAGGTTCCTACTCACCTGTCGCCCGGTGAAATACCACCACATCAGTCGTATTAGCTCCTAATAATGCCATTATCAGTGTATGTTTCCGAGCTTGACTGGTGGGCCGGTTCCCAAGAGTAGGAAGTGACGACCTCTTTAAAGAGAGAAATATGTGGCTTTTTCAAATACAAGTAAAAATCATAATGTCGTCTTCTGGGTAAAATATTCCGGAAGTAAACTCGTCTCCCAGTCGGATTTCCGGGGGGGACTATCCCGGGAGATACAACATGGAAAATCAACTACAACTGAGGCCGAAAACACCTACTGTGACAACACCAATAAGACAATACCACCAGGCAACTACTTATAGAGTTTTGCAACATAAGGGGAATAGGACATAATAATATTAATGTTAGTTGCGTCCATCAACATTTGCAATCAATTAAACCGCATATACTTGCATTATCTGAAACTCAAATCAGTCCAAAATCCGACTCCACATACCTTTTACGTCCTGGGTACGATTTGCATTCCAAGTTTTAGATTCAAAGGAGGGATCTGTGTATTCGAGCAGACGTTGCTTGTCAACGTGAAGAATCTTTGGAAATAGAGGAAGTGGATGCAATGTGGCTTAGGACCATTGTCCACAACAAAACTAGATTCATATGCGCCCTGTATCGCTCACCAAATAGTGAACGACCCAGCCAATTGTTTCAGTACTTGTCAGATAAGGTCGACTGGATCCAGGTCAACTATCCACCTTCAGAGATCGTAATACTTGGCGATTTTAATGTCCATAATTCAAATTGGCTAGCTCACTCTAACAAAACTGACGAAGCTGGAAGACAAGCCGAAGCGTTCGCAATCAGCTGCAATTTAACGCAGCTTGTAGATTGTCCTACAAGAGTTCCCACTAATCCTATGGATTTCAGAAATACGCTTGACTTGTACCTGACTTCAGAACCAGACAGCTATGTTATCAATTCAAACGGCCCTCTCGGTAACTCAGACCACGTTCTAAATATCCGTCTCATGTCCTTTGACTACCGAAAAACTCGTGCAGCCTAAAAATCGTCGCGTAGTTTGGCACTACAACAAGGCCAAGTGGGATGAACTGAGAGAGTTTACGCGGAATATCCATGGCACGCCACCTGCTTCAATATTGAAGATGTCAGCCAGTGTGCAGAGACTGTCACTGAGGAGATTCTTTTGGGTATGGAACTTTACATCCCACACAACACCAAGAAACCTCCATCTGCAAAGACATGGTTAAACAAAGATTGTAAGCGAGCCTGCGACAATAAAAATAAAGCCTTCCGCGAATGGAGCTCAAACCCGACAGACGAGAAGAGGGCAGCGTATATACTTGATAGGAACAACTGCAATCTAACTATTCAAGCAGCAAACAAGCATTTAACAACAGAGTAACAAAAAAGCTTCTAGATTGCCCAAGTGGTTCGCGCCCATTTTGGTCACTCGCTAAGGTGATTAGCAATAATTTTGCCATTCGACTTTTCTACCACTTCTCAAAGACGACGGTGCTCTGGCAACTAGCTCCAAAGAAAAGGCTGATCTTTTTGCAGCTATATTTGCCAAAAATTCTACTCTAGAAGCCAGCCAGAAAGAACCCCCCAATATTCCCAAGGTTCAGGCTTCGATACCAGAAGTTAAATTCCGTACAAAGAGCATCTGCCGAATCCTGAAACAGCTGAACAGCAGAAAGTCAACAGGACCCGACGGAATACCAGCTATTGTTCTGAAAAAGTGCGCACCCGAGTTCGCACCTCTGTTGTGTCGGCTGTTTAAGCTGTCCTACGAGCAGAAAACTTTCCCAAACATCTGGAAGGTCGCTAGAGTTCAGCCAATACCAAAAAAAGGGAAAAAGTGCATGCCTCGAAACTATCGTCCAATATCTTTACTACCCATTTTGTCCAAAGTAATGGAGACTGCTATTAATTTGCAGATAGTAAAACACCTAGAGGAAAACAATCTCATTAGCGACAGTCAATACGGTTTTCGGCGCTGTCGTTCAACAGGTGACTTGCTCACTTATGTCACTCATCTTTGGACAAACGCTATAGAAAAGCATGGGAATCAATTGCAGTTGCCCTAGACATATCCAAGGCCTTCGATCGTGTATGGCACAGAGCATTACTATCTAAGCTTCCATCTTACGGTCTCCCGGAAGGACTTTGCAGCTGGCTCGGAAGTTTCCTTCACGAGAAACAACTTTGTGTTGTGGTCGATGGTGCGGAGTCTGCACTCCATTCCGTCAACGCCGGTGTACCTCAGGGCTCAATCTTGTCCCCGACTCTGTTCCTAATGCATAGTAATGACCTTTTAAATTCAACCAAGAATCAGATTTAAGCTTTGCAGATGACAGCACTCTTATAGCGTCCACGACAAACAAGAAGCCTGTATCAGCGTCAACATCCAGTTACCAAAGAATCGCTCAAGCTGTGACAATCAACAAAGATCTAGAAGTTATTCTACAATGGGGTTCTGACAATCTGGTTGAATTCAATGCCTCTAAGACCCAGGCTATTGTGCTCACAAGAAAAGCATCGACAGTAGCACCCCAACTAATAATGGACAATAAAACAATAAAACCAACTATAATGGACTTATGCCCGATTGCACCGTTCGTCTAAGCAACGTTTAAGCCCTGAAATGACGTTTCATCAATGGAATAAACGTCACTTAAGGGCTTAACGTTGCTTAGACGAACGGTGCAATCTGGCATTAAGCTTCTAGGGGTCAATATCAGTCCAAATGTAACCTGGCATGAGCACGTCAGCTCAGTTGCCAAGTCAGCTGCACAGAAGCTTAGCTATCTATTTCGTGCGAGGAAATTGTTCACTCCAAAGCAGCTTTTATTACTTTACAAGGCTCAAGTACGTCCAGCTATGGAATATTGCTCTCATGCTTGGGGTTCAGCTCCTAAGCACTCGTTACTCCTACTTGATTCCATTCAAAAAAGAGCAGTGCGCCTAATAGATGATCCAACGTTAACTGCCAATCTTCATAGTTTCGATCACCGTAGGAAGGTTGGAGACTTATGCCTTTTTTACAAATACTACCACGGAAGGTGTTCTGCTGCCATTGCCTCCATAATTCCACCAGGGGCTCAATTTGATCGACAAACAAGGCTAGCCGATAATAGTCACCAGTTTGCCGTGCATCTTTCTACAGCTAGGACATCGGTGTATCAGAAGGCTTTTCTTTACCGAACTGCAAGGCTATATGGAATACCCTACCTCAAGATGTATTCCCCCTTGGTTTCAACTTACAGCAGTTTAAGACACGCACAAACCGATTTCTTCTAAATTCATCTCGGGGCGCTTGAAAGGGCGCTATAAGCTCAGTCTTTTCCCGAGAGATGCGTATAGAAAAAAAAAGGTTAATTAATTCTCTATAAAAGCTCGATTGACAACTTTTCTCTTTAACCTACAGTTTTCGAATATTTCGAAAAAATTGGTAGCAGATGGAAAAATACTTTTTTTCATTTCTGTTGAGAATGAATCGGTCTCTGTTCATAAAATAGGAATGATTGATATCTCATTTTATAGATTAATTGATTCTCACCAATGCTCTATTGACCACTTTCTTCTACAACCTACTTTTTTCGAAATATTCCGAATTAACTTGGTAGCAGGTGAAAAAATACCTTTTTTTCATGTTTAGTTGAAAATAAATCGGTCTCTGTTCATCCAATTGAAATGATCGATACCTCATTTTATAGGTGAATTAGATCTCTACAAACGCCCATTGACCACTTTCTTCTATAACCTACCGTTTTCGAAACATTATGAATAAACTTGGCAGCAGATGGAAAATACATTTTTCATTTTTCGTTGAATATAAATCGGTATCTGTTCATTCGATTGAAATGATCGATACCTCGATACCTAATTAATTTTCTACAAACGCCTACTTTCTTCTACAACCTACCGTTTTCAAAATATTTCTAATAAAATTGGTAGCAGATGAAAAAATACAATTTTTCATTTTTCGTTGAAAATAAATCGGCATCTGTTCATTCAATTAAAAAATCGATACCTCATTTTATAGGTAAATACAAACGCCTTATTGAACACTTTCTTCTATAACCTACCGTTTTCGAAATATTTCGATAAACTTGGTAGCAGATGGAAAAATACATTTTTTGACCACTTTTTTTAGTTAATGTACTTATGTTCTGTCAACTCACGTAACTATGTATAGGTAATAACTATGGTATGCTGTAACCCAGCTCGCCAAAAATTGCCTTTTGAATGGCCATTTTTTATGGAACCCCCTCTACGATTTCGCTGGTTAACGAACTTAACCGCGATATTTGAGAACCGAACTCAGCTTGAAAATTTCAAGTCTCTAGGACAATCCCTTCGGCCGGACGGTCCCATGGACAGACTTCAATTCGACCATGGACTCGAGACCGCATTTTTAGCTCAAAATTAGAAAATTACAGACATTTGAGCAAAACGATATAGCACTCGTTTAAGTTGTACGAGCGCTCAAAAATACCTGATCATTAATCTTTTGTTATTGAAGCAATAACAAAAGCAAGTTGCTTGCTTGTTGATAGAATGATTCATTGCTCTTTTGCCCTGCCTAATATAAATTAAAGATAAGTGCATATTTTGCTGCCAGCGATAATTCTCAGTCGAAAGCGAATATTATTGCATTGTACTGCAATCAGAGTTCGAAATGAAAAAAATATATTTTCATACTCATTGTTTGTTTTATTTGTGTTTTATCTATATGGTTTGAAAAGGTTGATGGAGATGGTGCAACTAAACCTAATATTATACTGATCATGGCAGATGATTTGGTAAGTTGGAAAACACGCTACTGGAAAAAATTCGAGATCATAAAAAAGTTCGAATATTTGGGTGATTAACGGCAGGTCGTAACTTCAAGTGAAATGAAAGAAGGATAACTGAGCTCCCAATGTCTATTTGCTGGATTAGAACTTTAAAATTTCGTAATATCAGTCAGTGGTTTTTGAGAGTTGAGAAATCTTGGAAAAATCAGCGACAAGAAACTGAGTTTCAAAATCTTGCGACTAGCCACCGCTTTGACGAAACTAGTTCTTTCGTTTGAATACAGGGTGTTCCATTGGTACACAGCAAAAGAGTCGAAGATGAATAAAGAACCTCTAGAAGGTTCCGAATACAATGGAACTTTCCTATAACGAAAACGCTAAATCCGCGAAAAAAATCGTTTTAAAGAAATTTCGTTATACAGAAGATTTGTTTCTATAGTCGGCAATGTCGCGGTCGACTTCACTGATAAATTTAAGTTTATCATTCAAACTTAAGCAGTTCCATTTCGATATTTTCGCACAAATTTCACACTATCGTGATGATTAGATTGAAACCAACAGCCAGGAGTGTATTTATTATTATATTATTATTAACATTGATAAGAGTTTAGGCAATGCCTATAAACTCACAGAAAAAAAAGAAACATAAAATCCAGAATGAATCAAACTAGAATATGAATATGCTTGAAGAGCAAAAAAAAAAAAAAATTACAAATTAGGGTTTCTACCACTTAAATGCCAACTGTCAAAATTGTTTTTAAATGAGTTCACTGACACTGACTCAACCACAACAGGAGGTAACGCGTTCCACACACCGAATATTCGGTTTGACAAAAGTGTTGCCTTTGCACTGTCTTGAAGTTTTCTTTGCGGAGCTTGAAAGCATGGCCCCGCAAACGGCCATCCGTGTTCAACGTGAAGAGGTTGCGCAGAGTAACACCAAAAAGATTTTTAAAACTGTTTCAGAAGAATCTCTCTGCTAGCCGTAATGATTTAGTTTATGGTCGGGATTTATTTCGTACGTCCGAAAAAAATTGGGAAAAAACCCACCCTTATACCTTCATACCAATACCTATTCAAATAGTGGTGTTCTTTGAATAGTTCGTTATAGAGAGAATTTGCTTCAGTTTAGAGGATGTTTTTAACATGGAATTTGAATTCAAGGTGCAATGTCTTGTACGAAATTCGTTATACAGAGACAGACGGTTCCACTGTATATTATATTTCATAAGTCTTACGAGTTTCATTACAAAAATACACTCTGTTTTATGAATTTGGCTCCTTTTTTTGAATGGTCATAATTAACGGACCACACTGAATATGTTCATGATATGTGGTACACACATTAAACTATTGCTTCACAAGCGATCCCCAGATATCAATCTTTTGAAATACCCTGGTCCGGGTTTACAAACAATGTATAATATGCCTTTGTATCCCCAAAAAACACCCAAATACAACCGAAATAAGATAATGGAAATGCGACTTTTTATAGAGAGTCGCGAAGATATCCCATCGCGAGTTCTTTACTTGTGAAAATTAGAGAATCAAGCGAATTGAGAAATCCGCGATTCAATATCCGTAAGGGACCCCGCAGACTGCAGACTTTTAATCGGCCGATAGTTTAGTCAGGTTGGTCTGAAAATGCGCATACCGAGCGGTGTCTCTAAGAGACACCGCAGACTGCAGACTTTTTATCGGCCGATAGTATAGTTAGGTGGGCTGAAAGTGCGCACACCGAGCAAACTTGTTAAGTTGGCTCGGTATGCGCATTTTCAGCCCAACCTGACTAAACTATCGGCCGATTAAAAGTCTGCAGTCTGCGGGGTCCCTAAGTGTTTAGATTCGACAGCCTATAATCTGTAGTAGTTTCTTGAGAATTGATATTATCATTGAGTTTATACAGGGTGTTTCATCATAATCTCGACAAACATATATTTTCGTGTAGAGGACATCGGGAGAATCATTTTTGCCTTATACAATATATCTCGTTTTCGAAGCATAAGCGAGATACAGGGTGTCAAACGTCATTTTTGGGCAAGATTCTTATGAGTGTGGTTAGTGTGTATAACACTTGAAGTAACGGTTTTTGGTTAAATCTCAGTATTTTTGGGTCCTCTATTCAGAAAAGTTGACGAACTTCGAAAAATTTTTTACAAAATGGCGGAAGACCTGCAATGTTCCAAATTTTTTTTGCGGTTGTCAAATTGAGTTTTATTTTCTGAATGAACACAATTTTCTAAGACTTTCTGTGAAAAAAATTTTTCAAAATTGAACACAAATTTTTTTTACATGTCTACAGCGATGAAAAAATTTCACTCGAAATGAATGAAATTTTGTACAATTGTACTTCTTGAATTATCAATCATGAATATGAAAACAGAATTGTAAAATATCGAACGGTTTCGTTACTACAGTCATTCAAATGTTTCGTTCATACCTCTGGAATAATGAAATAAATTTGTTTTGAGTTCAAGAGTCAAAATAATTGAATTATTTACATGTCCAAACATTTTAGATGAATTTATACAAAAAAAATCAGTGAAACTCAGCTGGGACTCGAACCGACGTAGGCATTAAATAGGGAAATGGCACTGTTCTAAGGATATTGATATTCGTTGCCAGGCAACGGTAGTTCGTAGTTCATAGAGTTTGACTACTGGGTAAATTATATTCACTAAAATTCAAATACCAGTCCAACTCTATGAACTACGAACTACCGTTTCCTGGCAACGAATATTAATACCCTTAGAACAGAGCCATTTCTTTATTTGATAACTACGTCGGTTCGAGTCCCAACTGAGTTTCACTGATTTTTTTTGTATAAATTCATCTAAAATGTTTGGACATGCCAATAATTTAATTATTTTGACTCTAGAACTCAAAACAAATTTATTTTCATTATTTTAGAGGTCTGAACGAAACATTTGAATGACTGTAGTAACGAAACCGTTCGATATTTTACAATTCTGTTTTCATATTCGTGATTGATAATTCAAGAAGTACAATTGTTCAAAATTTCATCCGTTTCGAGTGAAATTTTTTCATCGCTGTAGACATGTAAAAAAAAATTTGTGTTCGATTTTTGAAAAATTTTTTCACAGAAATTCTTAGAAAATTGTGTTCATTCAGAAAATAAAAGTCAATTTGACAACCGCAAAAAAAATTTGGAACATTGCAGGTCTTCCGCCATTTTGTAATTTTTTTTTCGGATTTCGTCAACTTTTCTGAATAGAGGACCCAAAATACTGAGATTTGACCAAAAACCGTTACTTTATGTGTTATACCTAACTAACCACACTCATGAGAATCTTGCTCAAAATGACGTTTGACACCCTGTATCTCGCTTATGCTTCGAAACGAGATATATTGTATAAGACAAAAATGATTCTCCCGATGTCCTCTACACGAAAATATATGTTTGTCCAGTTTATGATGAAACACCCTGTATATACTCAATGGTATTATGAATCTTTTCGATATTCTCTAATCTCTATTCAGGTTATATACTCAGCGGCAAAACGATCGATCCACTCAAAAAATCCATGAAGTTTGTTAATTCATAAATTGTAAGTTATTTCAAGTCCGATTATAATGAATTTTTTTCAATTGTAGGTAGGGACATCCTCAATCAATTCCCAGTTTTAAATTTTAAGAAAACTCGGCGTAAGTCATTTCGTACAGGGGTAAACCAAATTTGTTTTTTTACCCTAACTTTAGAACCCCCCTGGTGTGTTACAGTTGTTCCACCGTTTGATTTCTTATTTCATCATCAAGACACATCTTCTCTTGACAATTTAATTCTTTATTCATAACAATAGCTCAATTTTGGCTAAAGATACAGCAGTTTCAGAGCAACATTGAACTCCACAATTTTGCTATGGCTATATGTAAGTACTTTCACAGATTTTACCTTGAATAAGAAAGTTATGAAAATAAACTGAAAACTGAGTGAAAACTTAAAACAAGAGAAGTTTTAGCGCGAAATGTTGTTCGGTATGCACCGTTTATTAGAGACGATTTCGTGCTAATGCTTATAATGCCTGACCGCATTTGGCTAGGATTGCCAGGGAATATTTAACCGAGGTTGATATCTAAGCATTCAATTGCCATGCTCTTAGACCAGATTTGAACCCAATTGGGCATGTTTGGATGCTCTTGGGAGGAAAATTCAATCTCACGTACCAACTCCTGAAAATTTGCAGGAGCTCAGTGATGCTCTAATTGATTCAAAACTTTAATGAGGACGAAATTGCATCTGCTATCTGCATCTGGGCGGAAAACAAGTTTTCAGTTTGTTTTCATTAGGTCAGAATTTTAGGTTGGATTTGTTGAAGTTCTGCGTTGTAGCCTTAGCGAAATTCAATTTTTTACTGAAAACCCAGTATCTTTAACAAAAATTGAGATATTGTTATGAATGAAGAATTAAATTGTCAAGAGAAGATGTGTCTTGGTGACGAAATAAGAAACCATCCGGTGGAACAACTGGAACACACCAGGAGTAGTTCTAAATTTAGGGTAAAAAAACATATTTTGTTTCACCCTGTATAAAATGGAGTACCCTGCGTCTTCGTGAAATTAAAAAAGTAGTAATTGATTAAGGATGAAGATACCTACATTGAAAAAAGAATTAATTCGAATCGGACATCAAATAACATATTTATGAATTAACAAACTTCATCAACTTTTTGAGTGGATCGATTATTTTGCCGGTCAGTGTATTCTTGCAACACATTCACTTAATAGCCTTAGCGAAATTCAATTTTTTACTGAAAACCCAGTATCTTTAACAAAATTGAGATATTGTTATGAATGAAGAATTAAATTGTCAAGAGAAGATGTGTCTTGGAGTCTTGGTGACGAAATAAGAAATCATCCGGTGGAACAACTGGAACACACAAGGAGTAGTTCTAATTTAGGGTAAAAAAACACATTTTGTTTCACCCTGTATAAAATGAAGTACCCTGCGTCTTCGTGAAATTAAAAAATAGTAATTGATTAAGGATGAAGATACCTACAATTGAAAAAAGAATTAATTCGAATCGAACATCAAATAACATATTTATGAATTAACAAACTTCATCGACTTTTTGAGTGGATCGATTATTTTGCCGGTCAGTGTATTCTTGCAACACATTCACTTATACAGGGTCTTTATAAATGATTGTAACAGCGCAGTTCGCTTTGGATTATAGAATACCATCTCTAACCAATCAGAGCATAGCATGATCACAGAATTCTGTGGTTTGCATATTCCAAAGCCAACTGCGCTGTTACAATCATTTATAGAGACCCTGTATATATAGTACGTATAGTCGCCGCGTCGTCGGTCGGCCATGACAATTTGGCATATTCCACAGTGTATATTAAAATTTTAGGTTATGTTATTTATTTTCTTGTCAGATTGACACGCAAGGTTGTCAATATTGCATAGAGTTCTCTGATAACTAGCAAGCTAGTAGAATGAGGCCGGGTACATTCGGCAACGTTGACTTTATTTTACGTTATGACAGCAAATACTGCCAACTTCAGATAAATAACAAACGCTTACTACGCGCTCAAACTTTCGTGAACGGACTACAGGTAGGATAATGCCTGTCAGGTCCGATAGCGTGTACAACTTTTCTTACCTATTTCGAAGCCTTACTCAGATCCCAAAATATTGAAACTTCGTTTTTAACACCCGGTACATCATTCCGTATTTTTTTACCTACAGGGGTGGAATGACGTTGGTTTTCATGGATCTGCACAAATACCCACCCCAAATATAGATTCTCTTGCCTATTCTGGTATTATATTGAACAACTATTATGTAAACCCAATATGTACCCCATCCAGAAGCTCACTTATGACTGGAAAGTACCCAATTCATACGGGTATGCAACATGGAGTCTTAATTGGCACAGAACCAAGAGGCCTTCCGTTGACAGAGAAGCTTTTACCAGAATATCTGAAAGAACTTGGTTACCGGACTCATATTGTTGGTAAATGGCATCTTGGGTGCTATAAGAAAGTGTACACACCAACTTACAGAGGGTTCGAAAGCCACTTAGGTAAGTAAACATATTCTCAGGAATTTATTATATTTTGAATTTGATATTGACCTTAATGCTGTTACGTCAAAAGCCTCTCAAATACTTGGCTTCGTCATGAGATCTGAAGGGTTTTCCAATAAAAGGTGTTATTTTGAATAGCCCGCTATTTCGGTAGATGTCACGTTTGAAGCTGTCATTTTTTGACATTTGACAAGTAGAAACTACGCCATTAATAAAAATGGAACGATACACGCTTCAAGAACGCGTTGAAATTATTGAAATTCACTATAAAAATGGTGAAAATTTGGCAGAAACGGTTCGTAAAACTCGAACATTTTTGGGTCGTCGTGAAGCACCTTGTCCAACCGCAATAAAGAAATTGGTGAAAAAATTCGAGCTGTTGGGACAAGTTAGTGATGTGAAGAATAAAACCCGTGCACGTCGCTCAAGAATAGCCGGGAATATTCCTGCTGTAGCCGAAAGTGTTGAAGAAAACCCAGATTTATTCATTCCTCGTCGTTCTATGGAATTAGGCATTCCACAAACATCATTACACCGTATTCTGCATAAAGATTTGGGTCTTAAGGCTTATAAATTTCAGTTTACACATGAACTCAAGCCGGCCTATCATCAAATCATTGATCTTTAGCGGGAAAAGTTTCCGGACCGTGTTATCTCTCGAAGAAGTGATCACAATTGGCCACCGATATCTTGTGATTTAACACCTTGCGACTTCTTCCTTTGGGGTCACGTGAAAGATAAGGTTTACTTTACGCCAATAGCCCAGCGTCGATTCAAGACTTCAAAGATGGAATTCGTGAGGCTATCGAGGACATAGGGCAGCCACTTTGCTATTTGGTTATGGAAAATTTCATTGAAAGGATATGATCCTGTAAGCGTGGTAGTGGTTGTCATTTGCCTGATGTTATTTTCCACTATGAACGGTATAGCTTTTTATTTATAATGAAATAAACATCTGATCATTTATATTGAAAAATAGCATTTTTCTTTGAATATCAAAATAACACCTCTTATTGGAAAACCCTTACTAAGGAATTTAATTCTCATGATTCATCTCTACAAATCTCTGACTAGATCTCTTTTGCTGTACAGCTTTGTTATTTGGTCACCAACTAAAAATATTCACCTTTTCATTGTTGAATCTGTCCAGCATAAATTCTTTAGGTTCTTGGCCTTTAAAATGGGTCGTGGTTTTAATGTTTTTGATCATGTTTATTCTGTCCGTAATACTCGATTCAAGTACTTTCGGTTGCCTACTATACTGCTTCAGTTAAGCCACTACCAACGATGAGAGAGAGAGACAACATTCCATCATTACAATTGGACAACTGGATTGAGTCAGTCACAAAGCACGTAAATCTCTCGAATATAAAAATTCCCTGTCTGATGCATTTCACCTATATCGTATGTTTCCCATGTGAATTTCCAAACCTGTATACAGGCTGTTTCTCAATTGATGCGAAAGATTTGAGGGGTTATTCCATAGATCATTTTATGAAAGATAGCTCCCATGAATGTAGGTCTCTAAAGGCATTATTTCCAAGATACATGGTTTTAAAGTTTCACTTAAAATCTCACTGAAACAATCTGTACGCTGCTGAGATACTTTAAACTTACAATTATTTTTGAATTCTTCGTTCAATTTGTGACGAAAAAACTTTTCTTTTTCTCCCCGTGGGAGGCCGTTTTTACGTTAAAAAGAAAATCATCTCAACGCACATTTTTCATTACTTTAACACTTTATGTAGCAGAGAAACTTAGTTGAGAAGTTTTTATTTCTTACATAAAAACGGCGCCCCACACGAAAAAAAGAAAAGAAAGATTTTTGTTACAAACTGAACGAAGAATTCAAAAATAATTGTTAGATTTTTAATATCAGTGGCGTACCACTTTTTTCAGTCAGTTTCTAGGTGAAACTCCAACATCCTGTATCTTGGAAACAATACATTGCGGGACCTACAATTATGGAACTATATTTCATAAAAGATCTGAGGAATCACTCTCCTAAATCTTTTCGCATCAATTCAGAAACACCCTGTGTTTTTTTTAAGGTTTCTGGATTGGCCATCAGGACTATTTCGACCATACAGTCCAAAGCTTCGGTACTTGGGGTTTGGATATGAGAAGAAATATGGAACTTGCTAAAGATCTTCATGGCCAATATTCCACGGATATTTACACCCAAGAGGCTGTCAGATTGATTAATAATCATTCTGTTGAGGAACCACTATTTCTGTATCTTGCCCATACAGCAGTGCACTCGGGTAATCCATATAACCCCCTTGCTGCCCCAGATGATTACGTTTCTAGGTTTCATATATCGAGGACTATCGAAGACAACGATTTGCAGGTAAGTGGTCGTCCACAAGGGTGCACCCTAACCCCCAAGTCCCAAACCCTCTCATCTGTTTCTAGGCTATGTGACTGTTTTGATTTTTCAAATCATCATTGAAATCTTTAATTGCCTAAAAATGGATTTGGAAAGCCTGTTCTGTTAAATTCTAACAGCAAATTTCATATTCTGCGGTAAAATTCATTAAATAATCAGAATACACGCTACATAACTAACATAACATAACAGTAATAGAGCATTAATGGCAGGCAGAAGACTATCCGCTAGCAGTTGGGGTTTTAACCCAAAAATACTGCAATGAATGTACGTCATGATTGTGAGACCAATAATAATATATGAGGCAGTATTCTGGTTAGCAAAAACACGTCAGACAAGCTCGAAGACAATATGTACTCGACAATGTTCAAAGGCTTGCCTGTATTTGTATTACTGGAACAATGAGAACGTATTGGATTAGAGCACTTGAGGTTATCACAGATTTCACTCCTCTACATCTAGTGATCAAATAGCTACACCATGAGGCTGTTCTTAGAATATCAAGGGAAGGTTAAGAAAATGAAAGAATCAGAAGTCTGGGAGCCTGGTTCTCTCTGACCAAGTATATCTCATCATCGATCCTACCTAGTGATGTTATATTTATGTATCGTATGGCAACATCACAGGTAAACACTTAACAAGAATAATAAATTGCTTATGCCATCTATCTTTGCGGTGGCAGACTCGTGTGTACACTAGGTCCGAGTTTCCTTGTCAATTGGTCCTTAGAAAAACCGTTTAATGATTGTAGCATCAGTTGTTGTGCCTATGATCCTTTTGCCAGGAGATCTAAAGATGAACTGAAGATTGTCTGGCGCCTCTTGTGTTAGTTCATTTAGCGTTACCCAGGGTGCACCACGTGGAGGCTATTATGATATTATGATCAAAAGAGTGAACATCGAAAATAATTTCAACTCGATGCTATGGGAAAAGGAACACACTGCCAAAACTTCAAACACCTAAATACCGTTAAATGGTATACAGATGATTCTTAAACCTTCTTCCATTCCCTTTCCAACATACCAGTGGACGAATGCTCTTTGTGGGTACATGAGATTAAACTTGAGATTAAGAGTGCTGCTTAGGCTCGTGGTGCCTTGGCAGAATCAACACCATCGGAGGCTAACTATTGATATCAACTTTGAAACCAGTAGGACACCAATCCACGAACTCACAAGATGTCTTGGTCGAAAAAAGCGCCTTATGCACATCTGCACGAATGTCTCCTATGTAGAGAAGGCAGCAAGCCATGTATTTTACTATCTTGTTGTTGCACTTCACCATACTGAAATCGCCAGAGAAACAGATTTTGGTGATTTCCGGAGTGCTGCAGTTGCTAAAGTAGCCGTTCTCATTTACTGTGGGAGCGTACGAAACAAGGGGGAAGTGAATTCTAGGGAAAGGTACCAAATTCGTTTCGAATTCATTCAAATCAACGCGGACACTGGAGTTTACATACGGGCCAAGAACCAAGTGTACACAATCGTTAGGCTCGGGCACAATAGACCTTGAGGTCGCAATGAACTATAACCCTTTTATAACTATAGTAAGGCTCCTACTCGAAAGTTTTTCAGGTAGCAATACTTGCCATCGAAAAATGCATAGACAGAAACTAGGAAATAAACTATCAAGGGTGTGTCATAGTAATCCATTCTGATAGTCAAGCTGCTATTAAAACACTGAACTCCAATGTTATCGACTCAAAGCTGATATGGCGAAAAAACTCAATGAAGTAGGCAAGAACAACAAGGTCTGGGTTCCCGGTAACTCGGGAATAATAGGGAATGAAGAGGCTAATACACTTGCCAGAAAGGGAGCACAAATGCCACTTACTGGCCCAGAACTCTGACACACATAAGGCGTTTTCGGATACTTACTCGGGTCAACTCGATCCCTAACCTTGGCGTTCGTTTACCTAACCCGAACATCCAACCAGTGTTTGGAAAGTACGGTGCTATTAACTCGATACTCGATCACTGACCCAGGTTGATTTATCGTAACCCTACACGAGTGCAGGGTTCTAGAGTCACCGCATGCGCACTCTGCAGTTCAATTTTGTATTTGTAAAACGCGGGAATAAGTCGTCTACTCCTTTCTTAGTAATTTCATATATTCTTCTCCTGAAAATTTTGAAAGAGAAGAGAATTTGGCTCATTGTAAAATGTGTGGTTTCTTGAGCCGAGAAAATAATGTGAAACAACTTCTTCATGACTTGTTATGCAGATCTTTCTGCGTTAAAGCTAAAGCCTTCTCTACTTATTCAATATAGGTACTCAAAGATAACATTGAACATGTGAGGGCACACCAGCAATTATAAGAAAGATTTACAGGAGCCAATAAATCCAAGTAAAGCCAGAGAAATCAGTAAATAAACTGAAACTGAAAAGATAAATTCTCTACTTATTTAACGTAGGTACTTAAAATTAACATTAAACATGGAAGGGCAGAAGAGAAATTATAACAAATATTCAACAGAAGCCAATAAATGCAAGCAAAGCTATAGTCCGTTCACGAAAGGTTGAGCACATAGTAGGCGTTTCTTTATTTATCTGAAGTTGGCAGTATTTACTGTCATAAAGAAAAATAAAGTCAACGTTGCCGAATGTACCCGGTCTCGTCCGACGAGCTTGCGAGTTATCAGGGAACTCTATGCAATAATGACAACATTGTATATCAATCTGACAAGAAAATGAAGAACATAACCTAAAATTTTAATATACACAGTGGAATATGCCAAATTTCCATGGCCAACCGACGGCTCAACCTTTCGTGAACGGACTATAGAGGCAATGCGAGAATAGACTGGGATTGAAAAAATAAATTCATGAATTATTTGGTTATGTTATTGATACGACTGTCACTTCAAATCCTAAACCTGATGTGTTCGTAAATACAGAACCCGGGTCCGTGATCCGAGTAGATCCGTCACATGACCCCGTGGATCGAGTTAGTAACCCTGAGTACTTAAGTTCCCGAAAACGCATATAGAAGTGTGCCAGAACCACGGTGCCAGAATCCCCCTTGTATAACTACTGCTATTAAAATGAATATTTTAAGTGTTTAAACTATAAACTTTGTTATTGCTCGCGGAATGTCCAGAAATTATGAAATGACTTTCCACACAGGTATGCTCAGTAAAACTTGACGAGTCTGTCGGCGACGTTATAAAAGCACTTCACGAACGGAGTATGCTTATGAATAGCATAATAATCTTCACAACGGATAACGGAGGCGCCACTGTAGGTTTCATGCCGAATATTCCTCCAATTTTCCACTTAGAGGTATCAAAGATACATTATGGGAAGGCGGCATAAGGGGAAGCGCTTTATTTTGGAGCTCTTCACTTGCCAACATAACGCAGAGGGTTTCTGACGACATGATGCCACAGACTGATTGGTTGCCTACACTTTTGGATGCAGCAGGAGAGAGTCCAGATCGTTTAAGGTGGGTTCAAATTGGATTTTGATGTTGTAGATTGTACATGTAGATTATTAAGGGGGTTAGTTTAGTTTAGTTTAAAAAGGGATTACAGTTCACTGCGACCTCAAGGTCTATTGTTCCTCCTTACAGAGCTGTTCTGGTCAAACCCTTCCAGTTCCAGAGATCTAATGAAATCAAATAAGGCTTCAACGAGGCTAGTTCCTCACTCTTACAATGCCAAGGCATTCCGTGACTAGGTGAATGGGGGTTTCTTCCTCCTCCCCACAGGACCTACACTCGTCAGTGTACGATAGTCCCATTCTCAAACAGGTGCTTCCTGAGGCGACAATGTCCTGTAAGAAGCCAGTGAGAGGTGTAATTGCTTCTTACCAAGATCCAGATATTTTGGGATCCCGCTGTCTTAAAGTTCCGAAGGAACTCAGTGGAATGATCCATCCCTGGGAGATTCCGCCATAGTTTTTCCCTTTCGGCTTTTCCTTCTCCAGAAAGTCCTTATTTATAGGTACATTTACATATACTACAGAAGGGTTCTGGGCCAATGAGTGACATTCGTGCGATTAAGGGGGTTGCGACCTTAAGATCTATTGTGGGCCCGTCAGAGCTGTTTTTCGCAACTATTAATTTACAGCTCGCTCTATGATTCCAGAGTCTTAATGGACTCTAATACGCAGCATTTGAGTTTCTAGAAAAAGATTACCACTATATGCCCTTATATTCCCTATCTCTTAGCGATTACTAAACATAGTCACCATAGAGATAGAATATTCTATATCTATGATAGTCACCCTGTATACAATGAGACCTGTTGAATTGGAAAAACTGTTTGGCAGGAGCTGTCAGCAGTTTATTCGAGTTTCCGCAGCAAAACTTAACAGTTGTTGTCAAATTAATATACACAAAGCAAACAGAATAATTGATCACCATGAAATAGTCTTGTCAAATACCATTCGGGCATCTAATTTTTCCAGTGAGAAAAATCGAAAAAATACAATGTAAAGTAAATATTTCTTAACGAAAAGCAAAAAATCCTCGTCTTCACTCGGGTTTTCGTTGTCACAAGCACTCATGCTTTTTGTCAAAACACTGGGTGGTCAACTTAGGAATTCCTATTAAAAAGAAGAATAAAACAAAACCATCAAGTCAATTTCAATTTCTTCTACAAATAATGCTCAGCTCTTTGGGAATTCATTTCTTAAAATTTACGCTGCCCAAATGTCCACGTTTTTCTTCTGGTACTCTTCGAGTCGAACCCCCAATTTAGAAAAACGCGTCGCAAATTTTCTGGACCGATGGCTTGAATCCTAGCGTATTTTACTTCAACAATTAGAGTGCGTAGATCGTTTCGATAGACTACACTTTTGAGGTATCCCCATAGTAAAAGTCGCAAGGTGTTAAGTCCGATTTTCTGGGAGGCCATGAAAGGTTTCCACGCCGAGAAATATTTTTTTTTAGAAATAGCGCCTGGACAACAGGAAGAGACCGATTTTAAGTGTGGCAAGTGGCCCCGTCTTGCTGAAACCAAGTGTATTGTATCAATAAAAGTCTTGAAGGTTGGTTCAAAAAAATTGTTCCACATGCCCACATAACGATCAGAATCCAATGTTCTACGAAAAAGTATGGGCCAATAATGCCTTGTGCGTATATTGCACACAAACTGTGACCTTCAGACTATGAATTGGGTTTCATGTTCTCTGGGGGTTTTCTGAAGACCAGTATAGTATAGTATATAGTATAGTATAGTATATTTATTTCGTTTCAACAATTAAATTTACACATCACAGATATGTCAAAATAAAACAGAAACATTTCAAAAACAAGAAAATATCTCACTAGGAATTTTTCTCTCTACAAATAGTCTGAATTCGTCCAAGCTGTAAGGGTCACACTGAAGTATATAGTTGGTGAATCTTTCTCTGAAAAAAGGTCAAACTGACCGATGCCTTGCAAATTCCTTGGTAAACCATTAAATAATTTCATCGCTCATAATGGACACTTTCTCCGTTAGGGTGAGGAGTGTATGGGATAAAAGTAGGGTTCAGTTCTTCTTGTATTATTTTCATTCTTGTAGTCCTCAAAGTAATGCTGGTGCTTGTGGAGAAATAGTAGTAGTCTATATATGTAGAGACCATAGACTGTCAAAATGTGTTTTCTCTAAAGTGACCTCGACAAGATTCTACCTTGTGGCACTCCCATCGTGATCTCTCTCTCCCCAGATTCATAGGAGCGGCCACCCACCATCATTACCACTTTTTGCCTTCTACCACTTAAGTAACTCTTCATGAGTGAAAGCTTTGTCTCTGACTCCATAAGATTCTAGACTTGCCAGCAAAAGAGCATGGTCAACACAGTCGAAGGCCTTGGACAGGTCTAAAAACAGGCCAGCAGGGATCTCTCCTTTTCCAACGCCTCAAACTATTGAATGTGTAAGTTCAAAAATCGCTGTGTCAACATTTCTGTCCTTCAAAAAGCCATGCTGACATTTTGCAATGATGTTGAATTTCCTGAAAAAACTGCGAAAGTCTGTTGCCAGCAACTTTTCAAAGATCTTAGAAAATGATGATAAGTTGCTTATTGGCCTATAGTTACCTAGATCTTCAGTGTCTCCTTTCTTATGCACAGGCCTGATGATGGCAATTTTCAAATTGTCAGGATAGATCCCTTCTGTAAAGGAGCGATTAATAATGTGTGCCAAAGGAGTGCTTATTACATTCATGAGGCCTTGATCACATACATAGGGATATCATCATGTCCATACGAACCTGGTTCTGAACGTTTTCACCACGATCTCTGATTCTGTAACATCAAAAGCATAGAAGGATTTCGCAAGCCGTTGCCTCTAAATGCTGCCTGACTTTGCAAGCCACGTGTGAGCGTGGGTGCAATTTCAGCAAAGTAGTCGTTGAATTTTTTTACAGTAGTCAAAGGATCTCCACTCGTTACTGTTTCTCGTCCAGATTTGACTTTATTAGTTAGTGTGTTAATAACTTTCCATGCAGCGCTGGCCTTATTTGATGATTCAGAAATATACTTACTAAGTATTCTTTCTTTGCATCAGAGGATTGCTAAATCATATTTTTTTCTTTAAGGTTTTATATGCTTCTCGGAATTCAGGTTAGCATTAGAGATAACATATATTTTATCCAAGTTTCTTTGAGGGACTTAATATGCTCTGTTTGTTTGAATGATTTAATTGATTCAACTAGGTACTCTTTTTTTTACTCTGGGGAAGGATAGGTCAAATAAGGTCTTGTATTTATCGAAGAATCGGCAATTTTGTTGGTTTAGGATAGACATTGGGATGAAAATGGGCGTCATCAGAGAAAAAAAATGTGATTTTGGTAATAAGCGCGTACACAGAACGAACACTCCTCACTCGTCCAGCGAACCATGGCGACTGAATTTCCACGAACCCTTCCTTCGTTTAAAGCCTGTTTCTCAGAGCTTCGTAGTGTTGTCAGCGACAATCCCCACTACTACTATTTTCTCTCTCGCTGTCGCAGAAATCATGTGTGGCTAGTTTATTTCAACTACAGAAGAGGCGTGTCTAGACAGATTTTGACAACCAGGAACCAGATGGAGGGGGTCAGGGGAAGATTTGTTGATATCCTCTTATTGGTTGAATTGCTGTCGCTGGCGACACTACGAAGCTCTGAGAACAAGGCTTCAGACTAAACCCACTTCTCTATTCCTCTTCAAAACAATTTAGAGCGCTTTTAAATCGGAATTCCTTCGTTGATCACCCAGTATAAGTTAGCAACGCGTTTTTCGATTTCTTCCGAAAAATTAGATGCCCGTATCATATTACCTACGAAAAAATAACATTAGTGCAGTGTTTTATTGATTTTACCAGCAGATCATCTGTGAGCTCGAGCGCTCCAATAAAATTATTTTTTCGAAATAAAAAGTAATTATAATGTGTACTAAATTGATCATTAAAGGCTCATTTTAACGCTCAATTTATGTTATTTTAATGTGCAATCCTCATGGCAACCATGAGTATTCAGAAGCAAATTTCATTATGTCGAATGTAAGTCTCGTGCAAAATGATAAGTATTTCAATCAAGAATTCATACACAATTCATATTGAGATCATCAGAAAAATCTTGTAATCAACTCGGTTATTAATCTAGTGACTAATGGTCTCGAACTATTAACGCGTTCGCTCCCCTCACGCATTAAAATATCTTGACCATTGATCGCTGTCTTTAATAACCCAGTTGATTAAATACTTAGACTCTCCTTTGTCTAAGATTAAATAACTATTTTCACCCAGGTATGCTCAGCAAACTCGACGAGTCAGTTGGGGCGGTAATTAATGCCCTCCACGAAAAGAAATGTTCGAAAATAGTATTATAATATTCACAACAGATAATGGAGGTCCAGCTGCAGGTTTCAACCTGAATGCTGCTTCAAATTTTCCATTAAGAGGTGTCAAAGATACTCTGTGGGAAGGCGGGGTTAGAGGAAATGCCTTTTTTTGGAGTTCTTCCCTCGAAGCCAAACTCTCTAATAGGGTTTCCCACGATATGATGCATA
Organism: Propylea japonica; assembly: GCA_013421045.1. NCBI lineage: Eukaryota > Metazoa > Arthropoda > Insecta > Coleoptera > Coccinellidae > Propylea > Propylea japonica. Next base: position 53,005,379 of record CM024242.1, read on the forward strand.
TTTCCGATTGGTTACCTACGATTTTGGACGGTGTGGGAACAAGACAAAATGAATTGAGGTGGGTTAGAAATTCCATGTTCTTCCTCTTTTATTTCAAAAATAGATATTCACCACAACAAAAAAAAAAGCCTGGCTTTTGAGAACTCGTTAATTGGTGGAGCAAAAATGCTATTAGAGGAAGGTGAGGTATAATGATCCCCTTAAGGGAAAATTTCAATTGTGGCTAAACTTGAAGGCAAACCGCAAGATTTCAATTGTTGAAGGTAGTGAATTTACTTAACTTTGTATCTGCCTACTTATTTTTCATTTCATCTATGTAGTTTTTCTGTTTTTCATATTTTTGTTAAAGTTTAGTAAAGGATCATTTTATACACCCCTGTGGATAAAATGATCCTTGGGGTAGGGGCAAAATGATCCCAGGGATCATTTTGTACTATGAGTTTATAAATATCGAATAAAAATGAAATAATAAACTATGCTGTTTATTTGAATGATAATATGTATTGTTCATAACAATTTAAGTATGTACGCAAGTCACACAAAACAAAAATATTCGATGGGTTGAAAAATAATATTTTCTTGGGCGTTTCTCAAAGTCGAGAGAAATTCATCCACCACATTCTTATTAAAACCTCGCGCACGCATTGTTATGTCTGGATATCTACGTCTGAATCTACGAAGCCATCCAAGTCCAGCTTTTCCTTCAGCTTCGGAAAATTGATGCGGTAAATTATTTCTTTCTGCCATTTTTGGCGAGCTGGGGTTGAGAATTCCTGAGTGGTCAGCCCGTATATTATTCTGGACTCCATGTCAACAAGTTCCAGTTCTTGTTCCAGGATGAACACTGTTTGTTTGCTACCTAACTTTTTAGCTGAGCCTACAGCTATTTTATTTTACCTTTGGCTCTTCTTTCTAATACCATCACAGGGACCTCAAATTCTCTTCTCGCGGTTTTGTAAGCCATACCATCTCTAATGCCTTTTGCATAGTTCTTCAGGCCTCTTTTGGCGGTTAGTTTTACATTTATAAATTCTCGGCATGATCTGTAAACAAAAACTATTAATGGGGTAAAATGATTCCAGGGATCATTTTAGACACACAGAAGGGATCATTTCACCCCAAATACCAAATTACAAAATATCGATCAAAACAAAACCTTCACATACCGCGTGCGATGATCGAACATGGCTTGAATATTAGCTAACTGCTACTAATACCCGCGAATAAAACAACATTTCAGTAAACACTTACATGTAAAAAAACGAAAGTCCAAAAACCTCCTTACCTTAGATCAGAGCAACACTTTTTGATTATTTTTTAATAAAATCACGCCAAGCACTCGCACCGCATTGACATTTTACAGGTAACTCGCAGGGGCGCAGGGGAACATGTTTCATGTGTATTTGGATAGATGGTACAAGCTGTTTTTGATTTACGACGGGGGATCATTTGACCCTCAGGGATCGTATTACCTCACTTTCCCCTACCTCAAAATTTTGTATAGAACTTGAGATTCGTGCTCAGTATATGAATGCAAAATATCAGCACGATCGGAATTATATTCTGGAAATTATTCAAGAAATTAAATACATATTTGAAAAATAATTACAGTGGAAATTATCTATAACGAAAGCGCTAAATCCGCAAAAAAATTCGTGATAAAGAAATTTCGTTATACAGAAGAATGAATTTGTTTCATTAGTTGGCAATGTTGAGGTCAACTTCACTGATAAATTCAAGTTTATCATTCAAACTTAAGCACTTGCTTTTAGACATTTTCGTACAACTTTTCACACTAGCGTAATAGTTAGATTGAAATCAAACAGCCAGGGGTGTATTCAAAACTGTTTCAGAAGGATCTCTCTGCCCGCCGTAATGATTTAGTTTCGTGCCGGGATTTATTACGTACGTCCGGAAAAATTTCGGAAAAACCCACCCTTACACCTTCTTACCAATATCCATTCAAAGAGTGATGTTCTTTAAATATTTCGTTATAGAGAGAATTTACTTCGTTTTAGATGGTGTTTTTAACATGGAATTTGGATTCAAGGTGCAATGTCTTGTACGAAATTCGTTATACAGACGTTCGTTATAGGGAAGTTCCACTGGAATCAGAACATTTTTTAAAACTAGTGGTTCTGACGATGCGATCCTCATAAAATTTCGCAGAAACATCCAGTATATCAATCTTCATTCATTAAATAAATTTTCCCCGAATCGGATATCGTGTTATGGAAATATAAAGATTCTTTTTTCAATATTCCACTTGAATTTCCTATAGTTCTATTAACACTATGGCCACGAAATTTTGCGTGAGGCTTATTACGAGCATCTTACATGTGGCCGCAAAATTTCATTTAGATTGGTTTGTTTTGTCTGAAATAATGAGGAACAAAAATTTTGAATATTTTATGGAACAGCCTGTACGATTTGGATGGTTAATGAACTCAAATGCATCATTTGGGAACCGAACTCACCCTGAAAATCTTTAGGACAATCCCTTCGAGAGTTATCGTGCTCACGGACAGCCGCACTGACAGAATGGAGTTTGACACGGATTCTTCATCAGGGAGTCGAACTCTATCGTTTGTGAACATTTTCGGCTTAAATTCGAAAATAACAGACATTTGGTCAAAACGATATCGTTTAAATAGAACAAGCGCTCAAAAATGGGAAGAGGAAAAAATGTTATTTTATCATAAGGAATGTACAGGGTGGGCATATTTCGATGTTTTAGCACTACAACTTTTAAACCAGAGGAGATAGACAAAATCTGATCTCTTTTTCTGAGAAACTAACAAGAGTAATATTCATTTTAGCTACCTTCTTGTGTTTTCGAGTTATAAGCGAAAATTGGAAAAGTGGCAATATCGAAAAAAATCATATCTCGGCTAATACTGATGATAGAGCTCTGAAATTAAAACATTATACAGGCACTTTTTTACGTAGAATCCAGTGGCGTACTCGCCTTTTTTGCACCATTTCTAATTACGGAGCTATGACCCAAAGTTATGTTTTTTAAATGGAAATACTAGATTTTTGTGGCATTTTCTGAAAGCTTAATTTTTTCTGATTTCAAAAATATAAAACATTGTATGGTTTGTATCAATATGAGTATAGAAAATGATCAAAATCTATTTTCATCTGAGTCTCAATATTTTCTATGGTTTCAACTGTTGATGAGCACAGAAAAATTTAGCATCGTATAATTACGACAATATCTTTCCAGTATTCTTTCCTTTCTTTTCTATGCTCTGTACTCAATTTCTCCAAGATGGACTGCTGTGAAACTTGATCCCTCATTCTAAGTTATAAGTAACTAAGATGGTTAAAATAAGACATCTTAGTTATAACCTACTGACCTTTTATTGTAATCACTTTTAGGTATTGAAAAACATTTTTCCTTTATTACTTTTCTAATTGAATTGATAACTTCATATGCGATTTGAAATAGACTACTTAGCACTTGTGCGTATTTATTCTGGAGTGCAATAAAAATATTCTCTAGCATCCGTCTCATTATAACTAATTATATCGATTGAAACGGAGGATCATGTGGATCTTTTGTTATTTCCAAATCCATTTCAAGATATAAGTTTTTATGAAATATATCCATGTTCGAATTTTGGAGAAATTAGTTGAAAGCATAGAAATAATGGAATTGACGGAAGGAGACTGCTCTTGTTATAGGAAGCTCAATTTTTCTGTGCTTATCAACAGTTGAAACCATAGAAAATATTGAGACTAAGATGAAAATGAGTTTTTGACCATTTTCTATACTCATATTGATACAAACAATACAATGTTATATATTTTTTGAAATCAAAAAAAATTAAGCTTTTAGAAAATGCCACAACAATCTAGTATTTCCATTTAAAAAACATAACTTTGGGTCATAGCTCCGTAATTAGAAATGGTGCAAAAAAGGCGAGTACGCCACTGGATTCTACGTAAAAAGTGCCTGTATAATGTTTTAATTTCAGAGCTCTATCATCAGTATTAGCGGAGATATGAATTTTTTTCGATATTGTCACTTTTTCAATTTTCGCTAATAACTCGAAAACAAAATAAGGTAGCCAAAAATGAACACTACTTTTGTTAGTTTCTCAGAAAAAGAGATCGAGAAGTGGGTATCAGATTTTGTCTATCTCCTCTGGTTTAAAAGTGTCGTGCTAAAACATCGGAATATGCCCACCCTGTACAGTTAACCGATACACTTATTAAGGAACACTCTGTACATTTATATTTTATTTTTTCAGGAACCTCACGCAATCTATAGATGGCAAGAGTTTGTGGAAAACTTTAACAGAAGGCATTCCTTCGCCTAGAAAAGATATACTGCATAATATAGACGATAAAATAGGAATTTCTTCTTTCATGCAAGACTCGTGGAAATACATAAAAGGTAAAGAAAGAGTGAACCTATTTTAATGAAGATGAGTTATTAAAGTTCAATAGAACGCCATTATTATTTTCGAAATATTTTTTGGACTATTCCCAATGCATTTGCTTTCGGGTAACATTCGCCAGTCGTCGTCAGGAAAATCACTCAAGACTTTTAAATTTCATAAAAGCCGCTTTCGTCACTCTTTGAAAATGAATTTTCCATCATAAAGAATTTCACGTCAATTATCTTTTTTCACCCATTTTTGAGCGCTCGTTTTACTTAATCGAGTGCTATATCGTTTCGCCTAAATGTCTGTAATTTTCGAATTTTGAGCATCGTCGATAGGGTTCGACTACCTGATAACGAATCCGTGGTCAAATTCAATTCTATTTGTGGGCCGGCCGTCCGGCAGCACGATAACTTTCGAAAGGATTGTCCTAGAGAATTAGAGAATTGAAATTTTCAGGGTGAGTTCGGTTCCCAAATGGCTCGGTTAAGTTCGTTAACTAGCCAAATTGTACATGTTGTGTTCCATAAAATATGGTAATTGAAAATTTCTGTTCCTCAATATCTCAGACAAAACGAAACCAATCGAAATGGAATGTTACGGCCAAATACAAGATGCTCATAACAAGCCTCATGCGAAATTTTGTGGCCATAGTGTAAACAGAACCATAGAAATATTGAAAAGAAGGAACTTTAAATTTCCATAAAAAAATATACGATTCGAATAAAAAAAAATATTTCATAAATAAAGGTTGATACACTGAATGTTTATGCAGAATTTTGTGGCCAAAGTGTTAACAGAACCATGAAAAATTCAATTGGAATAATGATAAGAATAATTATATTTCCATAACAGGATATCCGATTCGAGTGAATTTTTTGCGAATGAAGACCGATATATTGTATTTTCATGAAAAATTTTGTGGCCATAGGGTTAACAGAACCATAAAAATTTAATTGAAATATTGAAAAGAAGAATCTCTATATTTTCATAACAGGAAAACGGATTCAAGTGAAATTTATTTGGTGTATCAAGACTGATATATCTTAAGATAAAGAAAAAATGACAAACAAAAAATTATTTGCCTTTAAGGAGGCTAACCTAACAAATTTTTGAAACATAGATAAATTGATATGGGACACTGACGAGGCCTAATAAGGCCGAAACCGGTCTGTCTCTTCCCTCATTGACAACATCTTGAATAAATCAACCCAGTCCACATGAAGAAGGTTCTGTGAGCCTATAAATTGAAGATTGTATTCATTTCGATGATTACTATTTTCAATTTATCTATGTTTCAAAAAAAAAACTGATATACCTACTGAATGTTCTTGCAAGATTTCAAGAGGAACGCATTTTCAAAACCAAAAAATTAAATTTTTTGAATTATTTATTTCTTACATATGTCCAGAATATTATTTAGATTGTCGAGATACATACTGCATTTATATATTTGGTATCAATCTCAAGTACTATACAGGGTGTTTCCTAAACACGCGGCAAAAATTCAGGGGATTGTTCCTTGGACTATTCTAAGAATATTTTGTCCTTTGATGATTTTTGAAAAACCTCTTTTTCCAAGATACAGGAGAAACAAAATTTTAGATAATAACATTTTATTATGAAAAATTACATGAAAATTTAACTTAACCTACAAAAACTGTTGAAAATGACCACCTATAGCCAGTGTATAGCGATTCATAATAGTCAAAGATAAAATGTTAATTGCTAATACATCACAAAACGAATTCAAATGAAAACCGTGTTTAATCTGTATTTCTTTGCCATCTGATTTATCAATTTTAAGTCAAAAAACTGGCCGTTTTTAGTAATTGGAATGTTGTTACACAAATTAAAAATAAATTGTACCTACTTAGTAAAACACAGTGCGGTACGCATTTTTATTTAAACTATTATTAATTTTAAAAATATGAAAAATGTTGTTCGCCCTGTATCTTCGAAACAAAGAGGTTTTTCAAAAATAATCAAAGGACAAAACATGCTTAAAATAGTCCAAGGAACAACCCCCTGAATTTTTGTCGCATGTTTAGGAAACACCCTGTATAAAATTTTAAGGTAATAGTCTTATTGCTCCACCGAAGAACAAGCGCTCAAAAGCTCCTGCTCAGGGCTTTTCTAAATTTTTTTTAAGTATATTTTTTCTGGAGTATTAATAATATGGATTATATGGGGTATTCGTACTTTCTGGTAATAAAATGGTTTACCTCTCGAAATTTTTTTCACCCCATATCTCAAAAATCATCAAAGAACAAAACATTCTCAAAGTAGTTCGAAGAAACACCCAAATTCTTGTCGCTTATTTATCGAACACCATGTATAAAATATGCTTATATATTTTCAAGGTGAATCATACAAAGGAAAGTGGGATAACTGGTATGGCCCATCAGGAAGGAACTACATTTATAATTTTTCTGCATTAGAAGAGTCCAAAACCTATAAAATTCTGAAATCCATGGATAAAATTCCCGACAGAAGAACAATAGAGAAATTAAAGAATGAGGCTACAATTTCTTGTCCTTCCAACACAACTCAATACTCAAACTGTAAACCAGCTGAATCACCTTGCTTATTCAATATAAAAATTGACCCCTGTGAAAATATAATGTGGCAAGCATGTATGTATACATAGTTATACAGGGTCTCTATAAATGATTGTAACAGCGCAGTTGGCTTTGGATTATGCAAACCACAGAATTCTGTGATCATGCTTTGCTATGATTGGTTAGAGATTGGTATTCTGTAATCCAAATCCAACTGCGCTGTTACAATCATTTATAAAGATTAAAGACCCTGTATTTCTTTTATCCCACGACTATTGCATGATCCACCCATTATACGTCTGTTTGCTCGGCGATGATAATACCCATTAATCACAAGTAAATAATGAGTCATTATTCACTGCTGTCTGATGTGTCATAGATTTAGCTCTAAATTATATTCTTTGAATTGATATTTCTTCAGTATTCTAAAGTACTCCAACTAACAAATATCCGTATACCTTGTCAACAGAGGACCTAATCTACTTTTATTACATCAATTAAAGCAATTTTTATTACAAAATATGCAATGACAAATATCGATTGAATTATAATCTGGGAGGATTCTGCATTTCTAGAAAACTTTTTAGATTTTCACAATGTCAATTAGACTGCAAACGAAAAAACACACAATTCCGAAGATTTTACAAGTTTGTCTGAAGAAGGTGTCTGATATAGACACCGAAACGCAGAGCCGGAACTAGGATTCTAGCGCCTGCGCAAACTTTCAAAATGCGCCCTTGAAGAAATTTATTTTTCAATAAATATATGATTTTATAATTGACCTTTATTGATTATAAGGGGTTTTTCAATAAAAGGCCATTTCTCAATAAAAATTATCGAATGTTTATTTCATTATGAAGAAGAAGCTATGCCGTTAATAGTGGAAAATAACATAAAGCAAATGACCACCACGACCACGCTTACAGGACCACATCGCAAAGTGGCTGCCCTATGTCCTCGATAGCCTCACGAATTCTATCTTTGAGGTTTGAATCGACGCTGGGCTATTGGCGTAGACCTTCTCTTTCCCGAAGTCGCAAGGTGTTAAATCACAAGATCTCGGTGATCAATTGTAATCACCTCTTCGAGAGATAACACGGTTCGGAAACTTTTCCCGCAAAAGACCAATGGATTCGTTGCTTGTGGGGCACGTAACGCCGTCTTGTTGAATGTAAACGTTGTCCAGATCAGTACTATCCAATTTCGGCCATAAAAAATCATTGATCATCTCTCGATAGGGCAATCCATTCACCGTAACTGTTGCTCCCGCCTCATTTTCCGAAAAGTGGTCCAATGACTCCGCCGGACCATGAACCGCACCAAACAGTCACACGTTGCGGATAGAGAGGCTTTTCAACAATAACTCTTGGGTTTTCCTAGCCCCAGATGCGACAATTCTGCTTGTTGACGAGGCCACCGAGGTGGAAATGGGCCTCATCACTCAAGATGATTTTTCGATGGAATTCCGGTTCTTGTGTTAACTGAACTTCATAAGTCATAAGACCCAAATCTTTATGCAAAATACGGTGTAATGACGTTTGTGGAATCCCTAATTCCAAAGAACGACGAGGCATGGACAAATCTGGATTTTCCTTAACACTTTCGGTGGCAGCAGCAATATTTTCGGCTGTTCTCGAGCGACGTGCACGGGTTTTATTGTTCACACTAACTTGTCCCAAGATCTCGAATTTTTCCACCAATTTCTTCATTGCGGTCCGACAAGGTTCTTGAAGCGTGTATCGTTTCATTTTTATTAATGATGTAGTTTCTACTTGTCAAATGTCAAAAATGACAGCTTCAAACGTGATATCTACCGAAATAGCGGGCTATTCAAAATAACACCTCTTTTTGGAAAACCCTTTATTTTGAAGAACTTTTATTGACAATAATCTGCCATATTTTAAGGTAATGGACAATGCACCTAGAGTCGTGTTTCTAGCCATGTATAATTTTCTAGGATTTTGTTCCGTTTTGGTAGTGTTGGTTAACTACGTGTTTCTCAATTTTGTAAACTGGTAAATTCGCCACTTTGAAATATAGAGCTTGTAGTCAATCTTGATGTAAAATGGAATATTTCATATTTCACATTTTGCGCCCCTAGGTCGTTTGCGCCCGTGGCAAATGCCTCCCTCGCCACGCCCACGGTCCGGCTCTGCCGAAACATTACATAATCCTTTTTATATATTTCCTTTTTTAGTTTTTTCAAAACCAATTTGCTCTTGACAAATTAGTGCAAAGATTTTCGCAGGAGCATTGCATCTTTAGAATTTTTTGAATTATTTCTGTTTCAGAGACTAGGAGTGAAAACCTAGAAAGTTTTTTAGAAATACAATGACAAGTTCTCCAAATATTTCTCATGTGTCAACTTGTAATAAAAGGTTCTTGCCACGGTCGCAAAATGTTAAATCTGCAAGAAATATATTCAGTATTCGTGGATAAAGTATAGTATGAGACTCGCGTGATTTAGGCCACTTGCTTCCGGCACGTAGCCTAAACTTCACCTCGTGAATAATAGCTATCAATATACGCTCGTTGCATAATATACTATAGTTGTATTGTTTCTATTTGACCCTGAATCTTCAAGTATGATTGAATAAATACCTAATTATTTCCGTCGACCTCAAAATGAAATTTAAGTTCAATGTGTACGAAATCGAACATTATTGACCCTTTCAAATGTTCAATTTATGCTATTTCAATGTGCAATTGCCATGATCAACCGAACACAAAACATTCAGAAGGAAAACAAGTAATGTCAAAACTCTACTTGAATACAGAAACAGAAAATTTGTTATGTGAAAAGAATGTCAGATCAACAAAAATATTGATCTGAGATTTCAAGGAAAATTTATTCTCAATTTATAATGTGGTCGATGGAAAATATTGTAATCAACTTCTAGCGAATAATGGTCTCGCCCTATTAACGCTTGAGCGGGGCGAATTTCTCGACCATTAGTCGTTGTTAATAATATCCAAGTGAATTAAATTACTATTTTATTGATTTACAGATATCCCGATATTTTAACTCGATTGGAAGAAAAATTAAAAGGCTATAATAGGACTGCTATACCGCCAGGAAATCTACCAAGAGATCCGAGGGGAGATCCAAAGTATTGGGATTATGCTTATGTAAATTTTGGGGATTATATTCGGGAGTAATATCCCTACTGCATTTAATTTTTCCGGAAAAATTCGGAAAAACGAGTTTCTAAGTGATTTGGTTCAATAAATAGCATGAGCCAGAGTAGTTTTAAAAATCCAAGTCGAAGACGAGGATTTTTCGACTTTAGCGAATGCTATTTTGTTAAAACAGATTACTTAGAAACAACTGTTCCAAATTTTCCACTGGAAAAATTAGATGCACGGGGTATATTTGGTAAGATTATTTCCTGGTTTGAATAAACATTTTATTTTAATACAACATTTTTTTTCATAAAAATAATAAGATCAATAATTAACAAAGCATAGAAACCATCAACTTGTCGAACTTGCATGAAATTATCATTTCAATTTTTTTCCGGAAAAACTGCTGACAGCTAAGTTGACAGTAAGTATTTTTTCCACTTAAAATTTATATTTGACATACCAATTCTTGATAGCGATTGGTTAGAATTCATAGGAAGGAAATAATCACTTATAATATCACAAGAGCATAGACAATATTCGATTATTCACCGAGTCACGAGACGTATTTTGCGAAACACCACGAGAGCGCAGCTCGAGTGGTATTCGTTAAGATTATATAACGAATAATATTCTAATTATTGTTTTTATTGATTAATATTAATATTGAAAGTACAATTATTATAATACATATTTGATGTATTGTTGTTTTCAGCATTATTTGTAGTGTTGGTGTTGGTACTGTTGGTGACGCTTGAGGTGGATGGATTAGGAATGTTTCTCATTTTTTCAATAATTTTTCTATGGTACAATTCAGTAGTTTTATCGGCACAAGGAACCAGAACAAAAACTTATTATTCTTTCAGCGACGTTTCGGAAATTTTATTTCCTTCTTCAGGCTACAAAAATATATAAAATACAATCAGTCGAGCACTCAGAGAGAATCAAAAGGAATACAAACGTCAAAAAATAATAAAAAATAACAATGTTGAATACATATACGTCATAAAGATAAAAAATAAATATCTATAAGAAGTCCAAATTAAAATGAACAATAAGGACATATTCAAAGACTCACACCATATAAAAATATTACAATTAAATATAAAATTATTGTAAATCTAAAATATTACAAGAAAAGAGGACTCACCACATCAGAATAAAAACTATAAACATGATAAAATATAGGAATACATAATCTACAGGGAAAATAGGGTTCTAACGCAAATTACATAGTGACATAAAATAACAACATTTGAAATCAAAGCGGCAAACAACAATGAAAGACAGGTAGGTACACATATGTTCACAGTCTTAGTCCGACTTCTTTGATCAAATTGCAATATACAGCGCTCAACGTATCTACATCTGTTCTAAAATTTACTGTGTTAGGTGTGCGTCTAATAAAAATCATTTCATTAATTAATCTTTTAGACAAATTTTGCTCTGTACACAACACCTTAACATTATCGAAATCGAACGAATGATCATTGTCAACCGCGTGTGTAGAAAGTGCAGTAGCCTGCGATAAATTACGACAGTCCCTAATATGTTGACTCATTCTGGTTTTTAAGTACTGCTTTGTCTGACCAATATAACAACCATTGCAATCCCGACAATCCACCCTATAAACAACATTAGAAGTTTTTTCCAATTCATCACGATAATATCGCGGTTGACAATGATCATTCGTTCGATTTCGATAATGTTAAGGTGTTGTGTACAGAGCAAAATTTGTCTAAAAGATTAATTAATGAAATGATTTTTATTAGACGCACACCTAACACAGTAAATTTTAGAACAGATGTAGATACGTTGAGCGCTGTATATTGCAATTTGATCAAAGAAGTCGGACTAAGACAGTGAACATATCAGGGACGGCTCGTGCCCTCCAGATGTGGGTCGGCCAGACAAAAAAAATATATTAATAGCAATGATTTTTTTATTCGCGATTGTGAACCGTTAATTTTTTTCCGCCATCACAGCCGCGTCGTCATTGGTTTGTCCTAATAATTTAATCAATATATTAAAATGATTGAAATTGTCTAAGTTACCTATTGAAAATATCATTCGCGGTTCAAATTTTACTAACATCGAAAAATCCTCAAAAATCGTTCCGATGTTTCACCGTCTCGTCAACATTTGACAGAAACATCTAATATCTATTGTCTCGTTTATTTCCCGAGAAGAGTAGGTATGTTGCACTGTCTATTTCCTCATCTCATAAATTCATTCCCTCACCGAATCAATTAAAACACTCTGTATGGTTCTTGACAAACCAAAAAATACTGAGGACGCCGAAGAATGAAATCTTCGTCTGAAGTCGAGGCGATTTAACGAGCTCCTTGAAATTCTCATAAATGTCTCTTGTGTCAATAGAAAAAGGATCATATTCAATAGATATTTCATAATTTTATCAATTTTCCCTAACCTTATCGTTGAAACTTTTTATTAAGTTTGGGATGAGCACTCGAGCACTGTCCGAACAAATCAAAATATTTTGTTTTCCGACTCATCAAGTCGCTGCTACTTGACACAATAACCTCCCTTACATGTGCTCGATATTTCAAATTTAACAATGAAATAAATTCGTAATGAACTTACGGAAATAGCCAAAGAATTTGAATTAAACGTGGGCACTTTGTCTCCACACTGTCAACTTACCCCTTAGGAATACTAACTAATAAATAACCCTATTCAATTCCTTATACATATGCGAAGATCGCGAAATGCGCTGCTAGATGAATTCCCTCTTCTCTGGTACGGCCTGCCGACCTAGTTGCGTATTCTAGACCTTTTGAAATCGCGATGTTCCTAAAGTTAATAATATATTGATGATATTTTCATGATCAAAAAATCAATAATTACTATCGAACGGTAAGAAACCGATCTTTCCTGAAATAGTTATAATTAACTATTCATTTAATCAGCGAATAATTGGAAAGAACTGTGAAAATTAGCAACTTCTGCTTCGCAGGGTAGGCCTGCCGACCGTGACTATTGGGAAGCGACCTACTATCGATGCGTTGTACCGTTCTACTGAGTGGCCGTATTCTGGACGTATGTCGTAGTATCGCTTCATTTACGTACTGCTAGTACGGCCGAGGGCTGTGGGCCGACCTTGGTGTCACAATTGTAACATTTGTGTTACATTTCAGATCCACTGTTATGGTGTACCGTACAATTCTAAAATTATCAGTTTTCGGTGATGTTACGAAATGTTACCATTTATAATTTTGGTTTGTTACAATTTATTGAAGGGCAAGAACAACGCTGGATGCTTTGGAAATATAATATTAGGTGTCAGGTGAGCCGGAAAGAAAATGTTGGGCATAATAAGTTATAATTTCCTGTTCCGAGTGGAAATATTAAATATCCAGGCAATTTGAATATCGAAATCGATCATTCAAAATAAGTTTGAACGAATTGAATATCTAGAATTATTTTCTATATCCCGATTATTTTTGGGTCGGCCCGGCCGACCCTGCCGACCCCGACGAGCCGTCACTGGAACATATGTGTACCTACCTGTCTTTCATTGTTGTTTGCCGCTTTGATTTCAAATGTTGTTATTTTATGTCACTATGTAATTTGCGTTAGAACCCTATTTTTCCCTGTAGATTATGTATTCCTATATTTTATCATGTTTATAGTTTTATTCTGATGTGGTGAGTCCTCTTTTCTTGTAATATTTTAGATTTACAATAATTTTATATTTAATTGTAATATTTTTATATGGTGTGAGTCTTTGAATATGTCCTTATTGTTCATTTTAATTTGGACTTCTTATAGATATTTATTTTTATCTTTATGACGTATATGTATTCAACATTGTTATTTTTTATTATTTTTGACGTTTGTATTCCTTTTGATTCTCTCTGAGTGCTCGACTGATTGTATTTTATATATTTTTGTAGCCTGAAGAAGGAAATAAAATTTCCGAAACGTCGCTGAAAGAATAATAAGTTTTTGTTCTGGTTCCTTGTGCCGATAAAACTACTGAATTGTATTATTTTTTGGAACGATATAACCTTCGACGAATTTTTCTATGGTGTTCTGCAGTAAGTTTCAAATAAGGTTTCAGAGATTCAGATGATGAGTGGCCTGTTATTTTGGTAATTTCTTGCAAGTTTGCTCCAGAGTGCGACAAGATACTCACAGCAGAGGAACGATTTGAATGATTCGTAATTTTCCTTTTTTTCGTATCTATTCCGATACTTTCAGCTGCTGTACGTGTCCATTTACTCAATGTATTCAAACCAATAGGGCAATTTTTGAACCATTTCCCTGTTTTCTGCCAATCGATATTAGGTGTTAAAAAAGGCGATTGGTTGTGATATTTGGCGTTCTTTTGCTCAACAGTTTTTCCAAGAGACGTACTGGGCACTTATTAGGAAACTCTTTATTCGGAGCCAACCATTTTGAATCAGTTGTGCGTTGTTCTCCACCTTGTGATGTTTTAGAGAATATTGGATTGTATTCGATAGATTGACCATAATTGTCGAATTCCTTTTTGAAATAGTCGGTTAAGCAAAAGGCTGCTTCATTACCACGCCATGCCAATTCCACAGCACAAATTTGATAAAATTTTTTCTGCAAACCATCTGGTGTATTTTCATCAAAACTTAATATAATTCTGGTTATTTCTTTCTCGTTAAGAGCGGCTGAGCTCTCTTTTTTTCTGTCGGGAATTGCTTGTAATTTCTTTCTCTTTGCTGCACGAGCCTTTCTTGCGTTCTCGAAAATAACATCTTTAAATGGATTTATTTCTCTTTCGAACTCTTCATGAAACTTTTTCTGTAAAAGTTTAGCAGAAATATTCCAAATGGTTTTCACTGTACTCTCTTTATATTCCTTTCCGTCTGCACGTTTCATATTGAATGCCCAATCCTTCAGAATATCTGCTACTTTTTCATTAGAAATATCAGCAGAAAGTTTGTAATTTCGATGTTCACAAAACACCGTAAACTGCTTCCAAACATAATTATGTGTTTTTGTGGTATTTTCTGGTGTTGCATTTTCAATTTCTTGATCAATTTCACCACATGAAACGAAACCAAAGCGCTGCATTTTGAAGAATTAACTGACATTTCATTGAACTTGCCCGTTACTATGGAAATGATTACAATATGGCAGGAGGTGAAACACCAAAACGATTATATCACGTCGTCAAGGGGTATATTCACTTATCAATACGCAGTAACTACGTAAAATTCGTGGATTTGATTGGTTTTCAAACACATGAGTTATATAATCGATGTAATAATCGTGTCCTAAAAATATTAAAACTTCTATGGTGATGACAAAGATCATTTTAATCTATTCCCGGATCCAATAAAGAAGGAGTATACTACATTCCTATTGCATTTAATTATTTCCGGAAAAATTCGGAAAAACGAGTTTCCAAGTAATTTAGTTCAACAAATAGCATGAGCGAGAGTGGTTTCAAAGATCCGAGTCGAAGACGAGGATTTTTCCACTTTCGCGAAAGCTATTTTGTTAAACAAAATTATTTGGAAACTCGTTTTTTATTTTATTGAGAAATTAATAGGCAATTCATTTTCTCTTATTTCTGGTATGATAATAATAATAATAATATTCTGTTAGAAGATCATTGAATTCACCAGAAGACGATAAATGATGCTACTGTACACTACAGACTTTCTATCAATGTATCCAACCTTCACATTTGATAATATTTTGGTTTATAATTCAACCTCAGAATTGTTTCCGCGAAATACCAGCAGCGTCTATATTTCTTAGAATGAGTACTAGGATGTACAACATTTTTTTATCATTATTCCGAAATTTAATTCGATATTTAGGATGAAATACCACTATTTTAATCTATGGGAGATGATAGGGTCCTGTAGCGGAAGAACAGGAGATTCGAAAAATCTTCATTTGGAATGCCAGACCTGGTTTAAAACACCCTCCTGGCCCAAGAGCAAGAATTAATGTATCTGAATATTGAAGGTATTTATTCGAATAGTTTTAAGTTTTAATTTTGTAAAAACGGTGAGACAGTGTTTTTTCTACTGAGGTTTTTCCCTGTGCTCTGATATCATACGCCAGAATAGTATGGTACCCCGTTTTGCACCAACTTTTTTGTTTCATGTACCATGTATTTTGTTAGCTCTCAATTCAAATGAATATATATATTTGAAATATTTTAATCTAGACAGTTTTACGCTCAAGAAAAAAGAGAAAAGTATAATTAATATAATATGAGACAAAAAAACAAGTGTGCACACACAAAAATAAATTTTGGTGAGATACTCCAATAAAACGAAAAGATATCAGTTAGTCAGCTTGGCACATCTGCAAATTGATAAAGATACATATAATAATTTGCATTAGAAATACATAATAAATGTTTTTCATTCGATCTCAAAATAAAAGACGATTTTAACGTGTACGGAATGGTCATTAATGACCCATTTTAATGCTCAATTTAGGCCATTTAAATGTGTGATTCTCATGGCAACCGTTCACAAAGTATTCAGGAGCACTACGAGAAATGTCAAAACTCTACTGGAACATAGAAATTTTTATTATGTCAAATGAAAGTCTTGTTCAAAATGAGAATTAATTTCAATCAAGAATTCATACAAAATTCATATTGAGATCGTCGGAAAAATCTTGTAATCAACTCGGTTATTAATCCAGCGACTAATGGTCTCAAACTATTCGCTCCGCTCATGCGTTGAAATATCTTGACCATTAGTCGCTGTCTTTAATAACCTAGTTGATTAAATAACTATTACCTGCACTGACTCGGAATCCAGTGAAAACCAGTGGTACATATTTTGGTCATAGAACAAACACAACTACATGTTTTTTCATCCCATCTGAATCCCTTTTGGCTCTTTTCGGCACACATTTTGTATTCTTGCTGGAATAGGAAATATGTATGACTAATTCGAGCAAATAATATTTTTACAAGTATCACAATAAATGGTTTTCTAATAAGAGGTGTTATTTTGAATAGCAAGCTATTTCGGTAGATGTCGCGTTTGAAGCTGTAATTTTTTGACATTTGACAAGTAGAAACTACGCCATTAATAAAAATGGAACGATACACGCCTCAAGAAGGCATTGAAATTATCAATATTCACTTTAAAAATGGTGAAATTTGGCAGAGACGGTTCGTAAAACTCGAACATTTTTGGGTCGTCGTGAAGCACCTTGTCGGACCGAAATAAAGAAATTTTTGAAAAAATTCGAGCTGTTGGACAAGTTAGTGATGTGAAGATAAAACCCGTGCACGTCACTCAAGAACAGCCAAAAGTGTTGAAGAAAACTCAGGTTTGCCCATTGCGGTATTGAGAGATGATTAATGATTTTTTTATGGCCGAAATTGGATAGTATTGATCTGGACAACGTTTACTTTAAACAAAACGGCGCTACGTGCCACACAAGCAACGAAACCATTGATCTTTTGCGGGAAAAGTTTCCAGACCGTGTTGTCTCTCGAAGAGGTGATCACAATTGGCCACCGAGATCTTGTGATTCAACACCTTTGGGGCCACGTGAAAGCACAGCGTCGATTCAAGACCTCAAAGATGGAAAATCGTGAGGCTATCGAGGACATAAGGCAGCCGCTTCGCGATTTGGTTATGGAAAATTTCATTAAAAGGTTATGGTTCTGTAAGCGTGGTCGTGGTGGTTATTTGCCTGATGTTATAGTCCACTATTAACGGCATAACTGCTTCTTTATAATGAAATAAATTCGATCATTAATATTTAAAAATGGCATTTTTCTTTGAATTTCAAAATGAGACCTCTTATTGGAAAACCCTTTATATCGTATGTTTCTGATGTGAATTTCTAAACCTGTATATAAAAGTTATTGAAATTATATGTATGTGAATGATAAACCTTTAAACTTACTAAATTGATGCATTTGCAGACACACATATTCTTGTCATATTTTTGGATCTTGGGCAAACAATCGGTCAATTTAGTTTCGCAGGCACAACTGCAAGAAGTATCCTCCGGTACCACGATTGAACTGCAAAACACTTGATTGGTTTGAGAGTTTACTGCTCGAACGTAAAAATTAGCATCTCTTGTGGTTTTGGAGAGACAACGTTTTGCTCCATTGCACATTCCACCGCATTTTTTCACCATGACAACAGTAGGAGAAACCTGTAAGCAATAATATTTATTCAATCAACTAGGTTATTGAAACAGAGACATGGATGTTGCCTGGTTTGTCAAGGCAAGTCAGGTAAGTACGAGTAAAAGGCTCGATAGAGTACAAAGGCTTGCCTGTGTGTGCATCAATGGAGCTATTAGAACGTGCCCCACTAAGGCACGTTAGAGTCTGGTTCTCTCTGAATAACTAACATCTTATCTGCGAACCTCCCTAGTTATGTAATGATCAAGAAAGTAAGCACTAAGAAAAAGTTCAGGACATTGCTAGGTATAAGAGAGGAATGGGAACGGGAATACACCGACTATTACCTCGAAGAAAATACCGTAAAATGGTATACAGATGGTTCCAAAACCTCTACATGAAATGGTGCTGGGATATACGGGCCAAGTACCAAGTGTGCACTGTCGCTAGGCGTTTTAGCGTCTTTCATGCGGAAATCTTAGCTATCGAAAGATGTCTAGATATAAATCTAGAAAGAAACTATCAGAAGTGCGATATAGCCATGCACTCAGATATCTCAACTGCTATTAAAGCACTGAGCTCCTACGTCATCGACTCTAAAATGATCTGGGAGTGACGGAACAAACTCAACGAGGTAGGCAATAAAAATAAAATCTGGGTTCCCGGCCACTCGGGAATCAAAGGAAACGAAGAGGCCAATACACTTGCCAAAGAGGGCGCACGATTGTCACACATTGGGCCAGAACCCTTTTGTGGCATAGGTAAATATACCTATAAGAAGGAGTTTCTGGAGAAGGAGAAAACCGAGAGGAAAAACTCTGGCGGAATCTCCCAGGGATGGATCATTCCACTAAGTTCCTTCGGAACTTTGAGACAGCGGGTTCCAAAAGATATCTGGATCTTGGTAAAAAGCAATTACACCTCCTCACTGGCTTTCTTACAGGACACTGTCGCTTCAGGAAGGACCTGTTGAGGATGGGATTATCGGACACTGGCGAGTGTAGGTACTGGGGGGAGGAGGAAGAAACCCTCATTCACCTAGTCATGAAATGCTTTGGTGTTGCGAGCCCAAGGAGAGAATGCCTTGGGCGATAAACTTGTGAACGTGAGGAACTAGCCTCGTTGAAGCCTTCATAGATATTAGATTTCATAAGAACTCTGAAACTGGAAGGCGATCTGTGAAGGGTGTGGCCAGAACAGCTCTGTAAGTGGGCACAATAGACCTTGAGATCGCAGTGAACTGTAACCCCTTTTCAAACTGAACTGAACTTTAATCTTTTGTTTAAGCATAGAACTTTAGTAAATACAAAATCAGCAGACTTACCACAAAACCTTCTGGAGCTTTGAGGTGCACTATTCCATCTCTGGGAATGCATTTGATTTTTTGTCTCAATTCTCTCAATGCACTGGTTACATTTGATGATTCACAAGGAACTGCTTTAACAGGAAAAAAATTCATTGAAATTGTCTATCAAATTAATTTTCCAAAGATTCTCACAGGAGCACTTCATCTTAATTGAAATTTTTTTGATTATTTTTGTTTCAGAGACTGGGAGTGAAAACCTATGAAGTTTTTAGAAATGCAGAATCCTTCCAGAATATATTTCAATCGATATCTAGTGGTGATGATACCGACAGCGTTGATTATGAGGGGCAACCCGCCGAAAAATCAATTCGTGAAAAGGTACTTCAAGTCTTTAAAACGTGTTGTCTCGCTTTCCAGTCCATTGAAAGGGTTCCGGAAAATATGTTTGTATCTTTGAGAAGATGCGAAGTTTTTTTATGAGAATAAAATGTTTTCTAATTGTACCACTCAGACAAAAATTACGAATTATTTGCACAGAAACTCGTGAATAGATATGTATTGTATAGGTACCTACATAAAATGCCTATTAGTCCGGTCAATTTAGACATAAAAATAGTGATCAAATAGAGAAAATTCCGACAGAGCCAAATTTTTGTAGAGACCTTAGGTTTACCACAAGGAATAAAGTCTCAAAAGTCCCCATCAATCCGACGCGAGCTTCGCGACTTATTCGGGGTCAAAGGTCAAAATTTTAGGTTTTTTGGATTTTTCTCGAAAACGGTAAGTTTATCGGAAAAGTACCTCAAAGCAAAGTTGTAGATCTTAAAATTCTCTATAAAAATGGTTCCCATGATTTTTTCTCTAAGACCCACTATTTCCCAGATATTGCGCTTGTAAGAATCAAGTTCTACATAATATGCACACATTTCCACACCACCTGTGAGGTAGTGTACTCGGCGCATTTTTTTTAACGTGGTATCCCCGGTAGGCCTATTCCACGAACCTTTATGACGTTATTTTCAGGAACAATAATTATTTAATAGTCATAGATTATTGATATGGGTTACTGAGTTTAACTTTTTTTTATTACTTTAATCTGACTCATACTCTTCATATTCAACTTCACCAATCATGTTTTCTTCAATTTCTTCTTGTTCTTCTTCTTCTTCTTCTCCTTCCTGTTGATGTACGCTTAGAAATTGTTCAAATGAAGATGAATCAGTTGTCTCTTCATCAAAATCACATGAATCTTCCTCTCTTGTAATTAATTGAACATTTGAGCAAGAGACACCTTGGCAATTGGTACACGCTGGAGAACACTGCAATCCTACTTTTTTACAGCCACATTTGGCACTACAACCTTTCTTGCAATTGCAAAAAATAGTGTTGAGAAGTTTTTCTGGAGCAGGGGGCAGTAAAGTTCGAATCGGTTCCAAAGTATCATTTATCAATTTCCAACCCCAGTCTTCAGGGTTCAGTTCATTGCCTTGCCATGTCTGAACTTGATAGTATACTCGAAACAAATGTTGAGTAGCAGATGCCGATGTTGGAGGAAGACAAGATAGCTGTACTTGCTTTTTGTTTCGTGTATTTTTTACGAATGTCAAATATCTGTACGTATCTATGCAATCAATTTTTTTTGGAGCTCCAGAAACCGCAAGAAGAAACCGAATTCCTTTAGTAATTAGTATTTGAGGTGAAGAATTAATTTCTGTAAATACTTTTGCGCAGTCCATCAAATCATTTTTTTCAAATAATTTTAATACTGAATTTTTACCCCTTCTAAACATTGCTGACGTAGTATCGCATCCGGTTATTGCATGTAAAAATAAAATAAAGTTTTGGCATTTCGGATAAGCTGATAAACTTTTTGAAGAATATATTTCTGTCCGTTGCTGCGCCTTCCCAGGTTTTAAAAAGTAATAATTTTATCAGATGGAGTCCTTGCAGTGAGTAGTACTAATAAATCAACATCTTCACCCACTACAATAGCTGTATTTCTTGCATTAAATTGTTCTATTGCTGTTTCAATTATGAGGACATCGGCGTCATTAGGAGCTTGTTTCACGGCAATATTTTCAGCTGTTAATTTGTTACTCAACATAGAAATAACACGAGATTTATTATTAATGTTTGCAAAAAATGTTGTTGATTAACTGGAACTGTCATAAATTCGTCAAACATTATGTCGGTACCTGAGGATGTTTTTGTAGCACGACGACGTTGTTCTGCAGCTTTTATGTTCTTTGTTGTGTCACTGTAGCCATCAAATACTACCGTAACTGTTTGACCATAATGTCTACGTAAATACTGAACATATTTTTCCAAAATTACGTTAAAGGTTTCTTCTCGATCCCACACAACGTGATGTAGTAGATATCCCCCATCAATAACGTAAGCAGCGTTTGTACAATCAACCTCAGCATTGACTGATTGAAAGCAATCGTAAAGAGCCGACTTCATTGTTTTACGCATTCCACATGGACAAAAGAATAGGCAGATTTTTTTCAAGACCAGATGTTATTCAAGTATAGGGGATTCGGTAAGGGACCGGCGGTCATTTTAGAGTAAATTTTCTTAGAATAGTATAATGTATACATAGAAGAGGCACGAGTAGGCATTTTTGCTTGCTTGAGTACCTAAATATGTATATACGTGGCATATGTGTGCATACTATGTAGAACATGGTTCTTACAAGCGCAATATCTGGGAAATAGTGGGTCTTAGAGAAAAAATCATGGGAACCATTTTTATAGAGAATTTTAAGATCTACAACTTTGCTCTGAGGTACTTTTTC
Source organism: Propylea japonica (assembly GCA_013421045.1). Classification (NCBI taxonomy): domain Eukaryota; kingdom Metazoa; phylum Arthropoda; class Insecta; order Coleoptera; family Coccinellidae; genus Propylea; species Propylea japonica. The sequence goes on from CM024242.1 coordinate 53,027,682, forward strand.
GATAAAACTTACCGTTTTCGAGAAAAATCCAAAAAACCTAAAATTTTGACCTTTGACCCCGAATAAGTCGCGAAGCTCGCGTCGGATTGATGGGGACTTTTGAGACTTTATTCCTTGTGGTAAACCTAAGGTCTCTACAAAAATTTGGCTCTGTCGGAATTTTCTCTATTTCAATTGTCTAAATTGACCGGACTATATAAGCTATTATAAATGCACTTACACACCTTTTTGATTATGTATACTGATGGACAAAATTAGCGCACCACCTAAAATTTCGTTAAATTTTAACAATTGATATCTTCCCATCTTTAGTCGGATTTCAACGTTTTTTTCTTTCAATAGTAGCTCTGTTATTGTCGAATTCCCTCCACTATACAGAAGTCCAAAAATAAAATCTTCATGTTGTACAGGGCGTTTATATAATGTCATGTTTTATAGTCAAATTTTAACGTCTTCTGTGGGCAATGCCAAGTTGCTGAGGCATGTAAAAACAATAAACTTTTTATCCACTCTTGTATTTTATGCATTAGCCATGAATATCTTCGCAACCATTGTCCGATTTGAATGTTTTTTTTAATTGTAGCTCTTTTATTGGCGAATATCATACTACAATGAGATGTTAAAAAAAATGCATCATGCTGTACAGGGCGTTTTAAATTTTCGGGTTTTTTCATTACAGTTTAACGCCTTCTGTGGGCAATACCAAATATATGAGACTTCTGAAAACTATACAGTGATGTAGCCTGATGTTTCCTGAGTATTTTGCTTTTTTGAAAAGCAATTTAACTTGTACCATTCCAGAGATATTCACATTTTTATAACATCTTGCATTTTTCTGTTTTTATAATTTCTTTTCGTTTATTTTTGTGTTTTATATTGTATGAAATGCAAGATGTTATAAAAATGTTAAATTCTCTGGAAGGGAACAAGTTAAATTGCTTTTTAAAAAAGAAAAATACTCAGGAAACATCAGGCTATATCACTGTATAGTTAGTATAGTATAGTAGAGAAGCCTCAGGTATCTGGTATTGCCCACAGAAGGCGTTAAACTGTAATGAAAAAACCCGAAAATTAAACGCCCTGTACAACATGATGCATTTCTTTTTTTGAACATCTCATTGTAGTATGATATTCGCCAATAAAAGAGCTACAAATAAAAAAAAAACATTCAAATCGGACAAATGGTTGCGAAGATATTCATTGCTAATGCATAAAATACAAGAGTTGATAAAATGTTGAATATCTCTGGACGATTTCAAGATAAATTGGTTTAAAAAAACAAAATACTGAAGAGACACTAGGCTACAACGCTTTGTTGTTTTTATATACCTCAGCAATCTGGCATTGGCCACAGAAGAAGTTGAAATTTGACTATAAAACATGACATTATTTAAACGCCCTGTACAATATGAAGATTTTATTTTTTGGACTTCTGTTTAATGGGGGAAATTCGACAATAACAGAGCTACAATTGAAAGAAAAAAACGCTAAATCCGACTAAAGATTGGGAAGATATCAATTGTTAAAATTTAACGAAATTTTAGGTGGTGCGCTAATTTTGTCCATCAGTATACAGGGTGTTTCATCATAAACTGGACAAACATATATTTTCGTGTAGAGGACATCGGGAGAATCATTTTTGCCTTATACAATATATCCCGTTTTCGAAGCATTAGCGAGATACAGGGTGTCAAACGTCATTTTTGAGCAAGATTCTCATGACTGTGGTCAGTTATGTATAATACTTGAAGTAACGGTTTTTGGTCAAATCTCAGTGTTTTTGGGTCCTCTATTCAGAAAAGTTGGCGAACTTCGAAAAATAATTTACAAAATGGCGGAAGACCTGCAATGTTCCAAATTTTTTTTGGGGTTGTCAAGTTGACTTTTATTTTCTGAATGAACACGATTTTCTAAGAATTTCTGTGAAAAATTTTTTTCAAAAATCGAACACAAATTTTTTTTTACATGTCTACAGCGATGGAAAAATTTCACTCGAAATGGATGAAATTTTGAACAATTGTACTTCTTGAATTATCAATCACGAATATGAAAACAGAATTGTAAAATATCAAGGGTTTCGTTACTACAGTCATTCAAATGTTTCGTTCAGACCCCTGAAATAATGAAAAAAAATTGTTTTGAGTTCTAGAGTCAAAATAATTAATAATTGGCATGTCCAAACATTCTAAATGAATGTACACAAAAAAATCAGTGAAACTTAGTTGGGACTCGAACCGACGCCGACGTAGGTATTAAACAGGGAAATTGCACTGTTCTAAGGATATTGATATTCGTTGCTAGGCAACGATAGTTCGTAGTTCATAGAGTTGGACTGGTATTTGAATTTCAGTGAATATAATTTATCCAGTAGTCAAACTCTATGAACTACAGAATACCGTTGCCTGGCAACGAATATTGTTATCCTTAGAACAGTGCAATTTCCCTGTTTAATACCTACGTCGGTTCGAGTCCCAACTAATTTTCACTGATTTATTTTGTATACATTCATTTAGAATGTTTGGACATGCCAATTATTTAATTATTTTGACTCTAGAACTCAAAACAATTTTTTTTTCATTATTTCAGGGGTCTGAACGAAACATTTGAATGACTGTAGTAACGAAACCCTTTGATATTTTACAATTCTGTTTTCATATTCGTAATTGATAATTCAAGAAGTACAATTGTTCAAAATTTCATCCATTTCGAGTGAAAATTTTCCAACGCTGTAGACATGTAAAAAAAATTTGTGTTCGATTTTTGAAAAAATTTTTTCACAGAAATTCTTAGAAAATTGTGTTCATTCAGAAAATAAAAGTCAATTTGACAACCGCAAAAAAAAATTTGAAACTTTGCAGGTCTTCCGCCATTTTGTAAATTATTTTTCGAAGATCGCCAACTTTTCTGAATAGAGGACCCAAAAATACTGAGATTTGACCAAAAACCGTTACCTCAAGTATTATACATAACTGACCACACTCATGAGAATCTTGCTCAAAAATGACGTTTGACACCCTGTATCTCGCTAATGCTTCGAAAACGGGATATATTGTATAAGGCAAAATGATTCTCCCGATGTCCTCTACACGAAATATATGTTTGTCCAGTTTATGATGAAACACCCTGTATATGAATTCACAATAAAAATGCAATTACTTGTTTCGATACTTGACTCTATAAAAAAAACTTCTGTATAACGAAATTTATTGCGGATTTAGCGATTTCGTTAAGAGGAAGTCCCACAGTATTTCTCCTTTTTCCACGCAATTTCATTTTAATCCCAATAAGAACTATTTTACTACGGGATCTGATTGAATAAATATTGGCTCAATCTGACGTAGATAGTTGATAAGCGTAGAAAATTCGCGCAATTAAAATTATCGATATAATTTTTAATTATACACCTATAAAATATATTTGGTTTACCAACCTTCCATGGGATTAATATTTGCCACTGTACTCCTGAATCGTGGTGTAAGGTCTTTCCCAGGTACCATTACAGAATTTTGGTCGAAAAATTCGGCACTTCGAATTCATTACGTTGAAAGTTGTAATCTATCTTGAGTGGAACACTGAATCTCTCAGGTGCATTCCTAGGTCGGTAATAACATTTTTTTTCTTCTACCACCTGTCACGAAGCTGAAAAACAGCACAATAATCAGCAGAGTTGGAGTTTTCATCGATACTCGTTTCCTTTATCGTAACACACTGTTATCACCAACTACCAATTGTAAGACTGAATGAGTAATTCTGTTATAAGATTCAGAAGGTTTTTCTAGTGCATATAATCGGATGTGTAATGCAGTAAAATCATTCTTTGGTATTTATTTGTTTATTATTCAGCATCGAAATATACTGATGGACAAAATTAGCGCACCACCTAAAATTTCGTTAAATTTTATCAATTGATATCTTCCCAATCTTTAGTCGGATTTCAACGTTTTTTTCTTTCAATAGTAGCTCTGTTATTGTCGAAGTCCCTCCATTAAACAGAAGTCCAAAAAATAAAATCTTCATGTTGTACAGGGCGTTTGAATAATGTCATGTTTTATAGTCAAATTTTAACGTTTTCTGTGGGCAATGCCAGGTTGCTAAGGCATATAAAAACAATAAAGCGTTGTAGCCTAGTATCTCTTGAGTATTTTGTTTTTTTAAAAACCAATTTATCTTGATGTCGTCCAGAGATATTCAACTTTTTATCAACTCTTGTATTTTATGCATTAGCCATGAATATCTTCGCAACCATTTGTCCGATTTGAATGTTTTTTTCAGTTGTAGCTCTTTTATTGGCGAATATCATACTACAATGAGATGTTCAAAAAAAAAAATGCATCATGCTGTACAGGGCGTTTAAATTTTCGGGTTTTTTTCATTACAGTTTAACGCCTTCTGTGGGCAATACCAGATATATGAGGCTTCTAAAAACTATACAGTGATGTAGCCTGATGTTTCCTGAGTATTTTGCTTTTTTAAAAAGCAATTTAACTTGTACCATTCCAGAGATATTCACATTTTTATAACATCTTGCATTTTTCTGTTTTTCTTAATTTCTTTTCGTTTATTTTTGTGTTTTATATTGTATGAAATGCAAGATGTTATAAAAATGTGAATATCTCTGGAAGGGTACAAGTTAAATTGCTTTTTATAAAGCAAAATACTCAGGAAACATCAGGCTACATCACTGTGTAGTTAGTATAGTATAGTAGAGAAGCCTCAGGTATCTGGTATTGCCCACAGAAGGCGTTAAACTGTAATGAAAAAAAACTCGAAAATTTAAACGCCCTGTACAGCATGATGCATTTTTTTTGAACATCTCATTGTAGTATGATATTCGTCAATAAAAGAGCTACAACTAAAAATGTAATGCTGCTTTCCTTGTCACATTTGAGTTGTTTCGTATTTCGTCACATGCGTCTATTATTATTCGCTGAATTTATTGTTCCCTTGTATTCATCTCTTGCCCGTACACCATAGTTTTTTTTATCATCCATATCACCCTCAAGTTGTTCAGTAGTTGGAACCTGGCGGTGAGATCGCACGGCTTCATTTTCCAGGTGGATTAGAAGTCATAGAAGAAATGTCTAAAGAATATTTTTCACAGATGAAGCTCAATTTACTCGCGATGGAATGAACAATGCTCGAAATAATCACCTTTGGCATTAACAGAATCATTTCGCTGTCGTACAAAGACAATCACAGAGACGTTTCAGTGTTTAATGTGTGGTGCGCAGTTTATGATAATAATTTAATAGGTCCTCATTTTTCGAAGAAAGACTCACCGGAAAAATTTATAGAGATTTCCTAATGAATGTTCTTTCTGATTTATTAGGGAATCAAAGAGGACTTATTTTCCAGCATGATGGAGCACCCCCACATTTCTCAATTACAGTGAGAAATCATTTGTACGAGGTCTATCCAAATAGATGGATAGATCGTGGTGGTCCAAGAGCATGGCCACCTCGGTCCCCAGACATGACACCGTTAGATAATTTCTTGTGGAGACACCTTAAAACTATGGTGTACGGGCAGAAGATAAATACAAGGGAACAATAAATTCAGCGAATAATAGACGCATGTGACGAAATACGAACGACCCCAATGTGACAAGGAAAGCAGTTTTGAATTTAATGAAACGAGCAGATAAATGTGTAGAAGTTGGTGGTTTTCATTTTGAACAATACAGTGGAACCTCGATATAACAAATCGGAAGGGAACCAGTAAATATTCGTTATATCAGTAATTCGTAAAACTGAGGTTTGTTATATTGAGGTGAGGTTGGTCCAAAATTTTTTATACCGAGGTTTTATTCACCTCGACATTACGTACTCATCTTGTTATAGCGAACTAATTTTTTTCATAAATGAAAACTATTTTTTATCAGATTACTCATTTATTTATATTTTCTTTTTCAAAACAATAAAGTGAGTAGGTAACATATGCATTTTTTTCTTTTCAAAATTCGCACAACAAAATAAAAAAAGGTGAAAAATCAACAAATTGGTTATAGAAGCCTAAATCTAATTTTTTTCATCTTGATTGGAAAAAAGTCATAAATCGTAGTTTGTTTCCTACCGTTGACAGTAAAGTTGTTATTACATCTAGAGCGCAATCTTATTTCGTGATGGAGGCAGATAAGAAACGCCTTTTGCGTTTCTGAGCCATTGCAAAAAAGTGAGGAGCAGTACTGATTACTTTCCATCAACTAACTTTACGTAATACGCGTCGAAACCTGTTGCGGCTGAATCACATACCGGGATTAAGGGTTATTGGTGAAAACGTTATATAGAGGTTTTGAGTTGACGAAATTCGTTAAGTAGAGGTATTCACACTCTTTTTGGTAGCTGAAAATTCGTTATAAAGAGGTTGTTCGTGAAAAAATTTCGTAATGTAGAGGTAAGTTTTACATTGACTCTTATGGACGATTCAAGGGGATTATGAAAAATTCGTTAAATCGAGGAAGTCGTTATATTGAGGTTCGTTATATTAAGGTTGCACTGTATCTGGAGAATTAATCATTAATTTTGTTCCGACTGAATCATCAATTAGTACATCAGAAATAGTTCGTAAATTTTCCAAATGTTTACTGTTTTTCGCTTTTTTGATCATTTTTATGAAATTTTTGATTCGCTTATGATCTTTTTTTTACTTATGAGTAACTATCTGAAATATCATGTTTCTAAAATGTCGAGAAAAAATATGTAAGGAGCGAAAATCGGAAGATTGATATTCGAAGGGTCATAGAACGCAGGGAAAATTTGTGCCATTCGGGATGACAGTTGAGTTTGAAAGTATTTTTCCTGCTCTTTCAGAATCTGAAGTCAAAAAAATTGAAAACCGTATACAGGGTGTTTTTTTTCCTAATTTCAGAAAAACTAAAATTTCTGAGTCCGGATCTGATTTTATTTCGAATTTTTTATTCAAACACTCGTACTCACTCTATCATTGTACATACAAAAAATCATCGGATTAGCTCTAATATTTTCTGATTTAGAGTCATTTGAAATTTCCTAATTTTTTCTAATATTGTATATCAGTAACCATGAACCTCAGATGATTTCAAATGGCCGTTTCTCACTCCTTGAGACATCCCTCATCACCACCTAAACGTTTTTCCATTCCTCACCAGACACCCTGTATATCAAAATTTCAGAAATCAATAGTGAACGAGTGTATTTCTGTGTATATTATATTTTTATTTTCTGTGAAGACGGTGGGTGTCATCATTTGGTTAAATTCATTTCAGCCATAGTGAAAGATTAATTTGGTTGAAATGCTGTGGGGAAATTAAAGAAAACAATTTTGTTTGTAGAAAAGATTAATTAACTTCATTTTATTATATTCAAACAGTACTCTTTCTCTTCACAAGAGCATTCTTCAGTGGGTTTTCCTTGTCTCAACCTTTCAGTTCTACTATTAGAACTAGAATTTTCCGGTGTTCCTCCTTTCTGGTAGTAAATTTACAGTTCTGTGTTGCATTCGAATGGATGAACCTGCGACCGATACGTCAGAGTGTTTGTTTGATCCCCGAAATGAAAATTTTTATTATTTTTATTTTCTCCACGAATTTGAATTTCTTCAAATGATTCACATCGCAATTTCTTATTCACAAGCCTGAGAAGGGAATAAATTTCCCGAAACGTTGCTGTCTGAATAAATTATACATAATAGTTCCTTGTGACTGATACCTTCACCTATTCCATTGATATTAGGAACGATAAATGCTTTTATTATCAACAGAAAGATTTCTGGTAGTCACAGCAGTATTTTTCAGAAACTACCTCTGTTATGAACTGGGAACTGTAAACGATTAACCCCATGAATCTAATCTAACCTACAAGTTTTGTGTATTCCTCGATTGAAATAATCGTCATCAACAAAATACAAGGAGCAAACTTTCATATTTCCTGTGTCTGGTTTACCTATTTTAAGTTCCAGTGTCAAGCTTTTCGTCGATCCATCAACACTTTGTCACTCGAGACACTCGATTTCCCTTCTTTACAAACACGTAATTTATATCTAGTTTGAGGAAAGGCTGGAAATATGGTAGGTATATCATTTGGATTTCTTTTTTCTCAGGAAAACACTGAGGAACTGAATAATAGCGGTTTGAATGAATTATACTTTCATTCAATTCAATTCAATTCACACTTTCCAATAATGTTAAATATTCAAATAAATCACGACAACACAATGCAAAATAAAAGCTATCCTTCGAAAGGAATATACTATACGTCATTTGCAGCAAAAATGCGTCTAGTGAAATATATGCTTGCGAAGATATAGCGATTTTCTGTTTCGTTATCGAAAATAATTAATTTTGTGGAAACTACTTGACTCTTAATATTCAATGAATATTTTCCGCAGCTTCAAAATAGAGCAAATTTAGGTTCGGAATTTTTAAACTTTTTCGTTGTCCTCAGGTTACCCTTGATATTATAGCGAAAAATGAGGAGCTAGCACGGAAGTTGATATGTCATTCGAAAGTACACTAAATGAGGAATTTTTTGCTGAGGAGAAAGCGTGTGCATAGTTATTAATATTTCATCGAAAAACCATTGGAAAAATAGGACTGCTTTTGTTAACTTCAGAATCGTGATATCCTTCTTCTTATCACGCCTGCAATGAAAGTGTTTTCTGCACACAGACTCTTTCATCTTGTGGCAAATTTGTTGTCTTCTCCGAATATATGTTCAAATTTGATGAGACTACAAAGAAAACTCAATAATGTTCATTTTAGAGAAAAAACTTGAAATTTTTCGTGAAATCGAGAAATGTTAAATTGAAGTGTAACCGTAAACATTTCGACCATGTGTTATATTACATTTTTTGTTGCAAATCACTCGTATAATCATCTCCCAAAGTTTGTCCATTTCAAAAGTATACACCCTGTGTATATTAGTACTTTACATAGAAAAATAGTGAATGAACTTCTTCCTCGATGTTGTCTGATGATTTTCAGAAAATCTTCCAACCTTTACAAACAAAGAATTTGGTCTAGATATTACGTCATTTTATAAGAATATTTCCTATAATTCTGATAAGACGAGCCACTTCCTGATTAATCATTATCAAGATATCTGAAAAACGGATGTAGCTCGGGAAGTCTGGATGGAAAATTCCTTCCGAATCATATTGCTGCTAATCCTCATCTCCAGAGGCGGGTCATCTCATAAACGCACACAAATAATTTCCAGAATATCGATCGTGCTAAGATTTCGCCTTCATATTTCATTATCAATCTCAAGTCCTACACGAAATTTTCAGATATTAAATAGCCTTATTGCCCCACCAATGAACGAGCGCTCAAAAACTCCGGCTCAGGGCTTTTCTTGAATTTTTTTCGAATTTTGAGCCGAAAATGGTTTCAAACGATAGGGTTCGACTCTCTGATGACGAATCCGTGGTCAAATTGTATTCTGTCCGCGGAGCCGTCCAGCCGTTAGGACGATAATTTTATGAGGGATTGTTCTAGAGACTTGAGATTTTCAAGGGCAAAAAATTTTGCATGAAAATTCAGTATATCAGTTTACATTCACAAAATTCCAAAAAAAATTAAAGAAAAGCCCTGAGCCGGAGCTTTTGTGCGCTCGTTCATTGTTGGGGCAATAAGACTATGACCTCAAAATTTAATATGGGACTCAAGATTGATAACTTATATATAAATGCAGAATCTCAGAACAATCGTAATTATATTCTGGAAATCGTCTAGAAAATGGAATATGTGAAAAATAAAAATTAAAAAAAATTAATTCTATGATTCTGATGATGCGATACCTGCTCTTGAAATTTAGCATGAACATTCAGTATATCAGTTTTCATTCACAAAATGAGTTTCCCTGAATCGGATATTTTGTTATGGAAAAATGAAGATTCTAATTGAATTTTCTATGGTTCTGTGAACACTATGACCAAAAATTTTGCATGAAAATCCAGTATATCAGTGTACATTAAAAAAAAATTTAACTCGAATTGGATATCATGTTCTGAAAAGATAAACATTCTTCTTTTCAATATTTCAATTGAATTTTCTATGGTTCTGTTATCACTATGGCAACGAAATTTTGGATGATCATTCACTATATCGATCTCCATTCACATAATAAATTTCACTAGAATCAGATATCCTGTTATGGAAATATGGAGATGCTCCTTCCAATATTCCCATTGAATTTTCTATGGTTCTGTTCACACAATGGCCATAAAATTTCGCATGAAAATTCAGTATATTAGTTTACATTTCACTCGAATTGGATATCCTGTTATGGAAACATTCTTTTTTCAATATTCCAATAGAATTTTCTATGGTTCTGTTAACGCTATGGCCACGAAATTTTTATTGAACATTCAGTATATCGATCTCCATTGACAACATAAATTTCACTCGAATCGAGTATCCAAGGGAGGATATAGCTTTTTTTCATGGGGGGTAGTAATGATTCAAAATCGATAAATCAGGTTCAAAACTTGAAAAAAGTGTAATCAAAATATTTAGGAGGAATAATATAATAAGAAAAATAGTAGTAAAGTAATATTAGTATAAAAAAATAAACAAATGAAAATATGTGCACCACGTTGCGTAACTTTTCTTTAGGTTTTCGATACTCATGAGGGGGTTAATTAACCCCATCACCACCCCCCCCCCCCCGTAAATCCGCCCTTGCGAGTATCTCCTTCTGGAAATAAGAAGTTTCTTCTTTTTAATACCAATTGATTTTTCTATGGTTCTGTTCGCACTATGGTCACGCAATTTTTCATGAGGATTGTTATGAGCATCTTGCATTTGGGCATAACATTTCATTTCGATTGGTTTCGTTTTTTCTGAGATATTGGGGATCAAAAGTTTTGAATGGCCATATTTTATGGAACATCCTGTATAATTTGGAACTCAACCGAGCCATTTGGGACCCGAACTCATCCTGAAAATTTCAAGTCTTTAGGAAAATCCCTTCGAAAGTTATTTGTGCTAACGGACGGTCGGACGGCTCCACGGACAGAATTGAATTTGACCACGAATTCGTCATCAGGGAGTCTAACCCTATCGTTTGAGACCATTTTCGGCTCAAAATTCGAAAATTACAGACATTTGGGCAAAACGATATAGCACCCATTTAAGTACAACGAGCGCTCAAAAAGCAGAATACCCGGGTGTTAATTCTCGGGACCACTCGTTCGACGGACGTTCGTGATATTTTGAGCGAAGATTTTTGGAAATTTGAAATAATTATATCCGTTCGAAATGAACGTACACTTTCGTCAGAATCAGTAGCTGACGATATGCTCGAGAATATCAGATATAAATTTTATTTGTTTCTCATCTGTAAACGTCAGTTTTCAAAAACACAATATTAATCAAGAAAGTTTATTTATCAAGTCACTAACTGACAGTTAACTTGTAAAATTTTTACAAGTTAGTAGTATTATTTACATTGAGAGTTGTCAAGTACTTGCTTCTAATTTCATTCATCCCTCTAATTTCAGAGTTCCTGGAACAAATGTATTTCTCAATAAACGTTCTCAAACTATTCAAAACGATATTCGTACCTTGTTTTATTCGTATCTATCTGTTTTTCTTTCTCACAATTGCAAATATCTTAGAGGTTTTTTGACCTGTAAACTCACTGACAGTTTCACGTACTCGCTTCTAATTTCATTAATTCTGCTAATTTCATCGTTCGTGGAACAAATATCTTTAGTAATAAACGTTATAAGAGTATTTAAAACGATATTCATGCCTTGTTTCATTTGGATCTGGCCTTTTTCGTCAGAAATGAGCAATATTCTCGAAGGACTTCCCTCTCGTAAAGCCACTGACAGTTGTCATAATTTTCCGATGTCATAAATAATCCAATTTTTAGAAATGTCAAGCAAAAATTATTGAGATTTTTTTGGAATTTATCCTTATCTTTTTACAAATGAGAACCAAATAAAATATAAAACAATACACGCAAGGTAACGGGTTTTACTGGCTCAAGGAGGTAACTGACTCGCCTGCGGCTCGTCAATTATATCCTCCATTCGCCAGTAAAAACCCTCTTACCTTGCTAGTAATGTTATATACTATTACAATTTCCTAAAATCTACGTTCAAAATATCACGAACGTATACGTTCGTCGAACGAGTAATCCCGTGAATCGACACCGCGGATTGATCTTGCGCTTGGGGCGCCAGTTCGACTGCCCCGCCACTGCTTATTACCGTATTTTTCCTTCGGTATTTCTCAATGGAAATACGCGAAATGCCAATCGCTTCACAACAGCGCATGCGTCTTCCCTTCACGCATCGATTTGCCGAAGGGTAGGTTGCACCCTCACCCTGACGCACGAAAATTTCAAGTGAAAACAATTCACGTCGCATGGTTCGCAAAACAAAGATTCATGAAAGGTTTTTCACGAGGAAAATTCAAGAAGCACAATGGCGTATTTTCATAGTAACACGTCCAAAAGTCCCAGTGTCTTGGAGCAGTTATTAGAGGAAATCAATTTTCAAAGAACCAAGGAAATGCGCCAGTTGCTCAAAGATGGTAAGAATAAAATATTTCAAATATTATTTAGTCGGAAAACTCCAGCAACATTTTTAGTGAAATTAGTGAAATTTTAAATGTGTTATAATTTTTTTTTCAATATGAGGTGAGTCAAAACTTTTTTTTGTTGCACATGCCCATTGTTGGAATAGGTGATTATTTCTCCGAGGTTTCATCTGGAATTTGATAATATGTAATTGAATATGAATATTTTTTCTTGAAAAACTGTACTCGATTCGCACTAGAAGCAATCATTTTCTTTTGCGACATCAACATTAAGAGTGTATCAAACCGTTTTGAAAGTTATTGAAATGTAGAAATATCAAATACAGTAATACTTATTAATTAACTAGTTTATTAATGATAGCGATTATCGGTTGAGATATTGAGTACGAGACTAGTGCTCAGTTGCAGGAACGTCCGTTAAAATTTAAAGGTCCATTAAACCCTTAATCCTCCATTAGTTCCTTGTAATAATGGAGGATTAAGAGTTTAATGGACCTTTAAATTTTAATGGACGTTCCTGCAACTGACACTATAAATCGCTATATTAATAAACGAGTTGAATGCTTTCAACTTTCAAACGGACGGAGCTAGGACTTGAAATCTCCTGGATAAGTTATTGGCTTTCAAATCGATTGAAATGTTTTCGAGGAAGGAAGATTTGTTATTTCTCAAATTTTCAAAAAATGGTACTAATCGTTCTGGGGCCTATTGCACCAAATCTTTGCCACATTTCACTCTGCAATGTTTAAATGAATTAAGTTGCACCAAACGCATTCATAATTGAAAAATACAATGTGAAAGTCAAGTGCATAGTGAAAAGTACTCATCAGAAATTAAATGTTGGGAGAAATGTTGTGCAACATACCAAATTTTCACTTTTGAAATTTGTCAGAATGCAAAGTGCGAAGGGAAAAGTTGCAAAGTATTTTGGTGCAATAGACCCCAGGTCGAAACTTTTATATTTAGCTATTGAATAAAGATTGAAACTTTGTACCATTTATTTCGTGAAGAACTGAAAGAAAAAAATTGAAAAAGAAACTACCCTCAAGTTTGTTCGAAAGAAAAATATTCGATCTGTTAGCACGATAACTTTCGAAGGGATTGTCCTAGATACTTGAAATTTTCAGGGTGATTTTGGTTTCATAAATGCTTCGGTTGAGTTCGTTAACCAGCCAAATTGTACAGGGTGTTCCATAAAACATGGCCATTCAAAATTTTTTTCCTCAATATCTCTATCAATCTATATTCAATTGGAATATTGAAAAAAGGAACGTCATATTTCCATAACAAGATAGTGAAATTTATTTTGTGAATTAAGATTGACCGATTGATGTACTGAATGTTCATGCAAAATTTCAAAAAGATCGCATCATCTGAACCATAGAAAATTCAATTGGAATATTGAAAAAATCTCTATATTTCCATAACAAGATATCCGATTAGGTTGAAACTCATTTTGTCTATGAAGATTGATATACCTACTGAATGTTCAAGCAATTCCGTTTTCGAATAATTTCTAGAATATTATTCAAACGTGCTGAGATTTTGCATTTATATATTTAGTATCAATCTCAAGTCTTATAGAAATTATAGTTATATTGCTCCACCAATGAACGAGCGCTCAAATACACCTGCTCAGGGCTTCGGTTTTTCGAGATATTCATTATGCCGTTAACCGCATTGCTGAAAATTTTGTCATGATATATATTTTATTTGTTTCTCATTTTGTAAACGTTAGTTTCCAAAAACACAAAATTAATCAAGAAAATTTATTTTACCAAGTCACTAACTTGTAAAACTGACAGTAAACTTGTAAATTTTTTACAAGTTAGTAGTATTATTTACATTGACAGTTGTCAAGTACTTACTTCTAATTTCATATATATATTTCGGTTTTATAACGTCTTTCGTCGTTGTCCGATGCCTAATTTCCATGCTCTGCGGTCATTCCACTTCTAATTTCATTCATCCTTCTAATTTGAGAGTTCCTGGAACAAATGTATTTCTCAATAAACGTTCTCAAACTATTCAAAAACGATATTCGTACCTTGTTTTATTCGTATCTATTTGTTTTTCATTTCAAAATTGCAAATATCCTAGAGGTTTTTTGACCTGTAAACTCACTGACAGTTGTCACGTACTTACTTGCTTCTAATTTCATTCATCCTTCTTATTTCATCGTTCCTGGAACAAATATTTTCAGTAATAAACGTTATAAAAGTATTAAAAAATGATATGCATACCTTGTTTCATTTGGATCTGGCCTTTTTCGTCAGAAATGAGCAAATATTCTCGAAGGACTTTTTTTTTTTTTTTTCCCCCCCCCTTATGGGACAGCCAGACTTAGGCTATATCTCCCAATCTCTTCGTTCTTTGAACTGGACGTTGACACCCATGTCCATGTCCTTGCCGGGATTCGAACCCGGACCCCTGGCATCCCAGGCCAAAGCGCTCGAAGGACTTCCCTCTCGTATAGCCACTGACAGTTGTCATAATTTTCCGATGTCATAAATAATCATAAATAAAATATAAAACAATACACGCAAGGTAACGGGTTTTACTGGCTCAAGGAGGTAACTGACTCGCCTGCGGCTCGTCAATTATATCCTCCTTCGCCAGTAAAAACCCTCTTACCTTGCTAGTAATGTTATATACTATTCTAAACGAGAATAAAACGGTTATTATTTTTAGCTTAATATAAATAATTACTTCCATAAGAGAAAATTTAAGAAAAGTCCTCAGTAGGAACTTTTGAGCGCTCGTTCATTGGTGGGGCAATAAGACGATTACCTACCTCACCATTTTATAAGAGACTTGAGATTGATACCAAATATAGTAATGCAGGATCTCAGCACAATCGGAGTTATATTCTGGAAGTTATTCCAGAATATCAGAAATGAAAATGAAATATGTAAAAAATATAAATTGAAAAACAATTAATGCTGTGGTTTTGATTATGTGAAGCTCTTGAAATTTTGCATGAACATTCAGTATTTCAGTTTTCATTCACGAAATAAATTTCACTCGAATCGAATATTCTGTTATAGAAATAAGAAGACGCTTCTCTCAATAGCATTAATTGTTTTTTTTTGTATGATTCTGTTTACAGTATGGCTACAATATATTTTGCATGAAAATTCAGTATATCAGTTTCCATTCACGAAATAATTTCACACTATGGTCACAAAAGTTTGCATGAGGCTTATTATGAGCATCTTGCATTTGGCCGCAACATTTCATTCGGATTGGTTTCGTTTTGTCTGTGATTTTGAGGTACAAAAATTTCGTAAGTCCATATTTTATGGAACACCATTTCGCTGATTAATGAACTCAACCGAGGCATTTAGGAACCGAACTCACCCTGAAAATTACAAGTCTCTCGGACAATCCCTCCGAAAGCTATTGTGCTAACGGCCGGATGGCCGGCCACACGGACTTGAGTTTGATTATTTTTGGCTAAAAATTCGACAATCACAAACATTTGGGCAAAACGATATAGCACTCGTTTAAGTAGAACGAGCCATAGAGATAGAATAGTATAGAGTTGCTATCAATGGAATGAAAGTGGTATCAGATCCGCCATATTACTGCTATTCGAATTTTGACAATCATTGAATTTTTTCTAAAAATAGTGATTTTTGTACCTTTTTCAAGTTAAATTGAGATTTCTGTGCTAAATAAACAGTAATAAAATGGTATCGTGTGCTGTATGGCTTTCTTCAAGCAGAGAAGGAATAGATAAGAAGAAAATTAGAGGAAAAACATATCACAGGTAGGGATGAGTACTGAACAGATCTGCATTCGAATTTTTACTAATATGTCTTGGTAATCTGATATCTTTTTATATACAATAAACAATTGACCTTATTTGAACAGGATTCCTAAAAACCCAACACGTCGTATTTTTTGGGTGAAATTCGTAAACAGAAAAAACTGGCAACTTAATTCAACCCTGAACTTTTAGCCATATTGGTCGGCAACTAAGCCCCTCCCAGTGGTTCCATTTTTCCTTACACAATTGTATGTCATAGCGTCTCTTCTCTATTCTATCTCTACGAAACGAGCGCTCAAAAACAAAAGTTTATGTAATAAATCAGGAAGGAAACCCCTCAACAAAAAATAGATTAAGCCACGAGATTCCTATCGAAAAAGTGTCTGTACAATAAGAAGAGATTTAATTAAGACAGAATGCCATTTCGTTCTTATTAGGACTCATCAGCACAGGATAGCTCTGAATGATACAAGGTATTTCTTGGAACTTACAGCGAAATGGCATCTTCTTTAAGGTATAAATATACCGAAGACGACATCTCTAGTTCCATACGAAACCTTCTTCCATAGCATGAAGCTTGAACGAAGTAGCGAGATGTTTACCATTTGTCGCATTGACCGAAGCGTTCTTGCAATTCGCAACTTTTAGGTCTTCAGTCCAAGACGCGTTCAGGGTAACGTAGTAATAATAATATAATAAGTAATAATAATATAAAAATACATATAATAATAACTCAAAGCGGGCAAGGCTTCGTGGACATAAAGAAAATGGCGGCTGAACAGATAAGCAACTTAAGAAATTACTTTGTAGACAACTCGAACACATCGGACTTACATAAGATACTGATCGAAGCAGATGGTTCAACACCTCTATTATTAAGCGAACACCCTCATGAAAACACCACACAGACGGATAGTGATAAAATTCAAAGATGGAAAGAAAAACCCCTACATGGAAGACACCTGAACGAGGTCATCCAGGAACATGTCGACATTCCTGCGTCGAACTACTGGCTGACGTCTGGAAGATTGTTTCCTGAAACAGAAGGTTTTCTCCTTGCCATTCAAGACCAAGTAGTGCAAACCAAAAACTATCAGAAATATACCTATCATGAAGGATAGAAGCCTCACAGACGATAAATGCCGCTACGGATGCCAAACATCAGAAACAATCCAACATATTACAGGAGGCTGCCAAATGTTTGCTGGAAATGAATATAAGAGTCGACATGATGCAGTTTGTAAGATACTCCATCAGGAACTCGCCATCTAACTGAAGATGCTGCAATCCGAATCAATTCCATATTATAAGTATCAGCCTGAAGTTATACTGGAGAACCACCATTACAGGCTATACTGGGATCGCACAGTACTTACCAATTTAACAGTTGCTTACAACAGGCCAGACATAATTCTAGTGAAGAAAAACGAGAAGAAAGCAATACTCATAGACGTAGCCATCCCAAATAACAACAATCTACGTCAAAAATATGCTGAAAAAATATCGAAATATCGAGAGCTTGAACTTCAAATCAAAAGGCAGTGGAGAATGTCCAGTACCAGAACCATTCCGATTCTCATATCAACCACAGAAATTATTCCTAAGAGCCTCAAGTCCAACCTCAAGGAGCTAGATTTGGATGAAAACCATATTAAAGTAATGCAAAAAGCAGTACTTCTTTGTAGGTTTGTAGGTCACGATGGACACCAGGAACAACCATGGAGGGAAACATTGCAAAACCAACAACCACGACGTCAACCGAGAGATCCAGGACCAAGCAACGAAGGACGAACAACCCAGGACCCAGGAGAAGAAGAACACCGAAGACCTCAGAGCTCAATCCCCCTGATACTTGCTATCCGGGATGAATGAATGTTCCCCTTAGTAGGGAGTGTGATAGCCGATCGCTAGGGGGTGTGAAAAATCACACCCTTTCTATGCTAATAGGCTCAAGTCGATAATGTCTTTATTCTCACAATAAAGTTACAGTAGTTCTTATCTTATCTTATCTTAGTCGTTAGCTAATTTGATTTATTGTGAAAAAAGGCGGAGTCCAGTTATGCTATGCATATTCTGCAGAGAATAATATTAATCGATTGATATCAACCAATATTAAACTCATACTTCGGAGCTAATCCCGTCCTCGTCTGTAGAATGTTTTTCCTCGGAAAAAAAATGATCGCAATGTGCCATTCATTTTCTTTGCATTAACTCACTAATTATTCCTTTCAGATTCTGGGTTTGTAATGCTTCAGGGAACTACATATTGGACAGATCTTTTCGTTAGACATTTCTTATTTCAAAACGAAGCTACAATAGATTGCGATGATCTCCTATTTTTTGTAAGGAAGAAGCATGTAAAAGGTTCCCCTAGGTATTTACCAAAATTTGAGGTAGGTTGTTTTTATTTCATAAGATCTTGAATCTTTTACGAGACGATAAAATTTTTGCAGACTGAGGTAGATGTGTTTCGGAAAGATAGTAGAAAACTGCCTATAGGAGATCCAGACATCGATTGGGAAGAAACTGTATATTTAAATTTGATAATACATCAGTTCGAATATACACTTACTTTGGCAATTTGTACAAGAACCAGTCCAAAGGAATTACAAGTTTTGAAAAGACATTCACAGAAGGTATGTTTTGAGTTTGAAAAATGCTTCTCCAAATCAGGAAATTCAGATTCTTCAGTATAATATTGTGATATAATAGTTATTTAAACAACTAGGTTATTAAAGACGGCGCCTAATGGTCAAGATATTTTAACGCGTGAGCGTAGCAAAAATTTTCCGACGATCTCAATATGAATTCTTGATTGAAATACATTCTCATTTTGCACTAGACTTACATTTGACATAATGAAACTTCTATGTTTCTACGTTCTAGTAGAGTTTTGACATTTCTCGTAGTGCTTCTGTATACTTTGTGAGCGGTTGCCATGAGGATTGCACATTAAAATAGTATAAATTGATCATAAAAATGGGTCATTAATGTTCAATTCCATAATATTGAAATCCCCTTTTATTTCGAGGTCGGCGCAAATAATAATTATGATTTAAAGTAATTATACAATCTGATAGAGAATATACACGAAATATACTTCCATATGAGATGAATAATGTAAAATATCGGTACGGGAAAAGAAATTATTGTCACTATAAGGAAAAAATCTTCGGCAACTTTGATGGTGATAAAATATTGGATTGATGGTGATAAGATATTATGGAACATAATGTTGAACAGAGTTGGCAAATATTCAGAGAAATTGATAAATTTTCGAAACAGTTAAAAAAATTGTCAAAGCAGTTGGAAAAATTTTAAAGGAGTTGTAAAATTTTCAATGGAGTTGATACAGGTTGATCAGATTTGGCCATTTTTCAAAGCAGTTGGTAGTTTTTCGAAGCAGTTGACAAAACTTCGGATGGAAACAGTTGGGCAAATGTCAATGGAGTTGGTCTAGGGGCCACCCCAATATTTATCAGAGTTGGGAAATGCTCGAAACAGTTGGCAAAATTGTAAAAAGAGTTGATAAAATTTGAAAGCAGTTTGAAAAATTTCAATGGAGTTGACCACCACAGAATTTTAAATAATTATTTTTAATGCTCTCAGAAAAATATTGAATCGCAAACCAAAAAGTCACCGCCTTTCACTTTCGGTTTTCCAAGTAATCAATGCACAGTTGGCAAATTTTCGAAACTTTGCCCCTCCAAAAAATGTTGCTTCGGCACGTCCCTGTAGACGCCTGTATAATAATTGATTAATTGAGCTGAAAATCTCAATTAATATTGGTAAAAGGAATATCATTTGTTAAACGTAAATACAGTGGAACTTCCTTACAACGAAAGCGCTAAATCCACACAAAAAATCGTTATAAAAAAATTTGTTTCTATAGTCGGCAATGTCGCGGTCGACTTCGCTTATAAAGTTAAGTTTATCATTCAAACTTAAGCACTTGCTTTTAGACATTTTCGCACAACTTTTCACACTTGCGTAATGGGTAGAATGAAAACTAACAGCCGGGGGTGTATTTAAAACTGTTTCAGAGAATCTCTCTACCCGTCGTAATGATGGTCGGGATTTATTACGCACGTCCGGAAAATTTTCGGAAAAAACCCACCCTTATACCTTCTTACCAATACCCATTCAAAGAATGATGTTCTTTGAATATTTCTTTATAGAGAAAATTTACTTCTTTTTAGAGGTGTTTTTAACAAGGAATTTGGATTGAAGGTGCAATGTCTTGTACGGAATTCGTTATACGGAGAAATTCCTTATACAGAAGTTCGTTATAGGGAAGTTCCCCTGTAATCATAGACATATAAGTCTATGACTCTAATTGATTATTAGAGATTTCAATCTAATGTTGGTCGCAGGTCTATGCCTCGCCTTCACGAAGAAGGATGGACACCAAAGGCGAAGTAGAGGAAATGACCTATCCCCATATTTGTTTCATGGTGGATAATTTCGATGAAGTTTTCCACGATATCCTGGTCCGAGATGGAGAAATGGTCTGTGTGGAACTGGTAGCTGCTGACAGAAGTGGAGCTGTCCAAGGAGTTATATTTTTAGGCTCAATAAGATATGATGCCCTTAAAAAAGTCTATGATGCAAGAGTAAGTATTTCTGTATGTAATTGTCTCTGGAGCTCACTCAATTGAGTATAGTAAATCAAATAAAAATGGAGTTTATCTAACCGTGGTGCTAGCATATCGAAATACTTGCCTCTATCTCTTGGAAAATTATAGTATTCTAGAAACGTAAGGTAGAATAAAATATGGTCGAAAATTACCGACTCGTTAGCAATTTTGTGTACTGTACTCTATTATCTAGTAGACATCTGTCTAGATATAAATCTAGAAAAAAACTATCAGAAGTGCGATATAGCCATACACTCAGATATTCAAGCTGCACTGAGCTCTAACATCATCGACTCAAAGATGATCTAGGAGTGTCGGAACAAACTCAATGAGGTAGGCAAGAAAATGAGGTCTTTTCAATCTGGGTTCCCGGCCATGCGCGAATCAAAGGAAACGAAGAGGCCAATACACTTGCCAAATAGGGCGCACGAATGTCACTAATTGGCCAAGAACCCTTCTGTGGTATAGATGAATGTACCTATAAGAAGGAGTTTATGGAGAAGGAGAAAGCCGAGAAGGAAGGACTCTGGCGGAATCTCCAAGGAATGGATCATTCCACTATGTTCCTTTGGATCTTTGAAACAGAAAGATCGAAGAGATATCTGGATCTTGATAGGAAACAATTACACCTCCTCAATGGCTTTCTTACAAAACACTGTCGCCTCAGGAAGCACCTGTTGAGGATGGGATGGACACTGACGAATGTAGGTTCTGTGGGGAGGAGGAAGAACCCCGTATTTACCTAGTCACGGAATGCTTCGGCATTGCGAGCTTAAGTAGAGAATGCCTGGTCGAAAAACTTGTGAGAGTGAGGAACTAGCCTCATTGAAGCCTTCATAGATATTGGATGTCATCAGATCTGGAACTGGAAGGCAAGCTGTAAAGCGTGTGGCTAGAACAGCTCTGTAAGGGAGTACAATAGACCTTGAAGTCGCAGTGAACTGTAACCCCTTTTTGAACTATAACTATAGGCTCCTTCTCGAGTGTTTTCAGGCAGAAAAAACTATCAAGGGTGTGACATCCATTCATCCATTCTGATAGTCAAGCTGCTATTAAAGCACTGAACTCCTATGTTATTGACTCTAAGCTTATATTACAGTATCGAAGAAAACTCAATGAAGTAGGCAACAACAAGGTCTCTCTAGTCTGAGTTCCTGGTCACTTGGGAATTAAAGGAAATGAAGAGGCTAATACACACGTCAGAAAGTGAGCACAAACGCCACTTAGGTACTGACCCAAAACCTTCTGTGGCACAGGCAAATGCACCTCTAAGAAACCGTTTCTGGAGAAGGAAGAAACTGATAGAGTAGCACTCTGCGAGAATCTTCCGGGAATCCTTTATTTGAATACAAGGCCGTAGCGAGGGGGGGGTCCGATGGGATCCGGATTCCCCCCCGAAATTTTTCAGAAGTTCAGGATTAGAACATTTTCCATTAAAAATTGTCCTTCTGTCATTCGGTGGACCCCCCCGAAATTTCGATGGACCCCCCCCCCCGAATTTTTTTTCTAGCTACGGCCTGTTTGAATACGGTCGTCTTTCCTTTAAGTTAAGAAAGGGAAGCCTGAATTTTATTAAAGGCTACCTTGAAATCTTCATTTGATGCGCATGAGCAGATGTCAAAATGATGGGAACTTTATTTAAGTTGGGCCTCTATTTGCGTTTCGACAACTCTCTAAAGCCGGGTTTAGACGAAGTGCTCCCTCGCATAGTGTAAACATGCTCCTCGCCATGAGGCCCCTCGTCCTCGGGTTGAGCCATTGCCGGTCGCTTTTCAGTCGGGCATCAAAGTAGCCTCGCTGTGTCGTTTGAATAAGCTTCTGGAGCAAGTCGAGTCTCAGACTCTATACGAGGCTGATTACTACCTCGCCTTCTCATCCTGGCTCTGCTTTCATTGTTTATAGAACGAAGTATCTTAAAATACTCAATTTCAGCAATCCAGTCTTGGAACGAAAATGGCACAACGAATGACCTTCGGACTATTTTCTAACACAAATTCACAACGTTGTGAATTCGTCCGAATGAAAGGACCGCAGGGAAAAGGACATGCTGAAATGGCAGTGACCAAACCTAAGGGATCGGGGGTTGAAACCCCCACGTCTGAGCCTGGTTACTGCGCTACTGACCTGTGGGATTCGGATTGGGAAGACGACACTGAAGACTTCTTCACGTACAAAAACCAAAGACGTCTCAGCGACCCAAGTGCCAATATAAACAATTTCGTCAGAGGGGGGTGGAAATCGAAGGTGGATTCCAAGAGCAGATCCGAGCAAGAAGGATTAGACACCATCAACAATGGAGTTAGTGAAATTGAGGCTGGAGATCTGAGAGATGGTAGGTATCGTTTTGGTTCAATTATAAAAGGTTTTCCAATGAGAGGTGTTATTTCGAATAGCCCGCAATTTCGGTAGATGTCAATTTTGAAACTGTAATTTTTTGACATTTGACAAGTAGAAACTAAGCCATTAATAAAAATAGAACGGTATACGCTTCAAGAAGGAATTGAAATTATTAAAATTCACTATAAAAATGGTGAAAATTGGGCAGAGACGGTTCATAAAACTCGAACATTTTTGGGACGTCGTGAAGCACCTTGTCGGACCGCAATGAAGAAATGGGTGAAAAATGCGAGCTGTCGGACAATTTAGTGATGTGAAGTATAAAACCCGTGCACGTCGCTCTAGAATAGCCGAGAATATTGCTGCTGTTGCCGAAAGTGTTGAAGAAAACCCAGGTTTGTAGACTCCTTGTCGTTCTTAGGAATTAGGCATTCCATAAAAGTCATTACACCGTATTTTGCATAAAGACACAAGTAACGAAACCATTGTTTTTTTTGCGGGAAAAGTTTCCGGACCGTGTTATCTCTCGAAGAGGTGATCACAATTGGCCACCGAGATCTTGTGATTTAACAACTTGCGACTTCTTCCTTTGGGCCATGTGAAAAAGAAGGTCTACGCCAATAGCCCAGCGTCGATTCAAGACCTCAAAGATGGAATTCGTGAGTCTATCGAGGAGATAGGGCAGCCACTTTGCGATTTGGTTATGGAAAATTTCATTTAAAGGATTTGGTCCTGTAAGCGAGGTCGTGGTGGTCATTTGCCTGATGTTATTTTCCACTATTAACGGGCTTTATAATGAAATAAAAATCCGATCATTTATATTGAAAAATGGCATTTTCTTAGAATATCAAAATATCACCTCTTATTGGAAAACCCTTTTCCTTATCACTTTTCAAGCACTTGATAGCTACATTGTATTTGACACGTTATTGTTGATTTGCTCTTCATCATTGCAATGCACTTTGCAATCACGACAACACCTAGTATTATTAGTGTTAATTAAATTATAAAGAATAGTCTTGCAGTTTATAGTATTTGGTTATGTTTTCCAATAGGCAAATACTTTGCTATTTTCACATTTTTACGTCAAGAAATAGGATTGTTTCTAACACAATAGCAGAAGGTGCTCACATTGTAATACAAGAATAAGTTTGCAAGACATGCTATGAATTGGATAACCCTGGGTTGTCAACTAAGGAATTCCGATTTGAAAGGAAAATAAAACGAAAACTATCAAGTCAATTTTAATTTTTTCTCTACGAATAATGCTCAGCTCTTTGGGAATAATTCATTTCTTAACGATTAGGCTGTCCAAATATTCACCGTTTTTCTGCTGGCACTCTTCGAGTCGAACCCCCAAATTCAGAAAAACACGTAGCAAAGTTTCTGGACCGATGGCTTGAATTTCTTGGCGGATATTTCCCTTCAACGCAATTAGAGTGCGGGGATTGTTGCGATAGACTACACTTTCGAGGTATCCCCATGAGTAAAAGTCGCAAGGTGTCAAGTGCGGGCTTCTGAGGGGCCATAGAAGGTCTCCATGCCAAGAAATCAATTTTTCAGGAAAAAGCGTATAAACAACAGGTAAAGACCGATTCGAAGTGAAACGAGTGGCACTGTCTTGCTGAAATCATGTGTCCCGATTGTATCCATCAAAGTCTTGAAGGGATAGTTAAAAAAAATTGTTCAACATGTCCACATAACGAAAAAGTACGGGCCAATAATGCCTTGTGCGTGTATTGCACAACGAACTATGACCTTCAGACTATGCAATTGAGTTCCCTGGTTCTATTTGGGGTTTTCTGAAGACCAAAACCGGTAATTTTGTTGGTTTGCATAGCCGTTGAAATGAAAATGGGCTTCATCAGAGAAAAAAATGTTGATTTCGATAATAAGCGCGCACACAGAACGAACGCTCCTGGCCCGTCCAGCGAACCATGGCAACTGAACTTCCCTTTTCCTATCCAAAACAATTTTGGAGCGGTTTTAAATCGGAATTCCTTAGTTGACCACCCAGTAGTTGAACGGAAAGATTCCATGAGACTCTTTTCATCGAGTTGAAATTTGATAAAATTGTTTAATGCTTATATCATTGTTTGAAGAGATCCTTAAACAATGCTCATATCAATCGCTGGACCTCGTATTTAAATACAGGGTACATTCGAAAGACGAGGATGTCTTGGAAAAAATCAGAAATAGGCGTCTCTCCTCATATCAGAGTAAGAAGTAAATAATTACTTTTTACTCTACTTTACCAAATCTTTATTGCATTAATTAGGCACACTGTTTTTAAGTGCTCGTTCTACTTAAATGAGTGCTACATTGTTTTGCCCCAATGTCTGTGATTTTTCATAAAGTAGGTATAGGGTTCGACTCCCTGATGACGAATCCCGAGTCAAATTCAATTCTGTCCGAGGAAGTGTCCTGCCGTAAACACGATAACTTTCGAAGGGATTATCCTAGGGACTCAAGTCTTATACAAAATTTTGAGGTAATAGCATTATTGCCCCACCAACGAACGAGTGCTCAAAAGCACCTGCTCAAGGCTCTCATAAATTTTTTCCTAAAAAGGAAACGAAGAGGCCAATACACTTGCCAAAAAGGGCGCACGAATATCACTCATTGGCCCAGAACCCCTCTGTGGTATAGGTAAATGTACCTATAAAAGGAGTTTCTGGAGAAGGAGTAAGCCGAGAAGGAAAAACTCTGGCGGAATCTCCCAGGGATGGATCATTCCACTAAGTTCCTTCGGAACTTTGAGACAGCAAGATCCAAAAGATATATGGATCTTGGTAAGAAACAATTACACCTCCTCACTGGCTTTCTTACAGGACACTGTCGCCCCAGGAAGCACCTGTTGAGGATGGGATTATCGGACACTGACGAGTGTAGGTTCTGTGGGGAGGAGGAAGAAACCCCCATTGAACTAGTCACGGAATGCTTTGGCATTGCGAGCCTAAGGAGAGAATGCCTTGGACGAGAAACTCGTAAGAGTGAGGAACTAGCCTCGTTGAAGCCTTCATAGATATTGGATTTTATCAGACCGCTGGAACTGGAAGGCGAACTGTGAAGGGTGTGGTCAGAACAGCTCTGTAAGGGGACACAATAAATCTTGAGGTCGCAGTGAACTGTAACCCCTTCTTTAAACTAAGCATACTAATTACATGTGTATGAATTCTACACGAAATTATTATTATTCTAATTATACTATTCTTGAATTACTGATGTATCTCACAAGGCACCAACAACAATTTCACTTCCAGCCAATAAGAATGCACGCAATCAAAAATGTAAATATGTTAATTAATATTCGAATTCACTTTGGGAAAAGCAGTTAAAGTTTTAGCCAAAGTACTTATTGCCTATTAATAATGAACATTAACTATTTTCGTAAGTATCCGATATCTAATATTGCTGAGTTATGATCACAACCAATTCCATAACCATTTCCATTTGCTAAAGAAGTAGGACTAGAAATGTCACAGAATAGTTCATTTTATCCCAGAATACATTTCAATTTCGCATTTCTAATACTGAGCTTTGTTGTAGATAAATCTGGTCCTACTTCTTCATCAAAGCCGGCTTGCTGTGAGTGTTACCAACGTAAAAAGCGTGACTCTATAGTCCTGCTCGATATGTACAAAACCGCGTGTCAAGAGCCATCTAGGTGTTCAGAGAGGGCGCCACTAGGTCCACCAGAATATAGCTGTACTTGCGACTCCGTCCCTCAGATATCCAAATTGATCAACCAATCAGAATATGAGATAGGAAAGGAAAAATATATTAAGATCAAGAGGAAGGTGAAGAAACCTCAAGAGAATAACATGAAAGAGTTTGAGTTCGCTGATGATGCAATAAGTTTAAATAACGAAACATTTGACGATGACCCTCCAGTTATCAACAAGGCGTTGACGGAGAATCCTTATTTAAATGTGAATGGTAAAGTAGAATTACCGACAGCTTGGAGCGACAGAACTGAACAAAAACATCCCCAGTTGAAAAATAATGATCGAACTCTGAATGATCTTACTGTTAATAGGGATGATAGAGCTAATTCTAATGCCAGAACTGAACATATCCAAGACGTAGTGAACAGGCTTAAGATGAAAAACATTTAGATCGCAATGACAATAAACTTGTATTGAAGAAAATTTACAGTTACTGTACTTTACCCAAAAGTAAAAAAAGTTCTGCTAACAATACCCCGAAAGTTGTATATAGGCCGGCAGTGCCGCCTAAGAGAGTAACACCTGATGGAACGCATATTTATTATTGGTGTGATATTCATAAGAGAGGACCTTCTGGTAAGCTGCATGCAACCATTTATATACACTACTGGAAAAAATTAAAGGATCAAAAAAAATTCCAAATTTTTCGGCAATTTTCAACATGCCGTAACTTTGAGAGGAATGGTCGTACAAGGAATTTAAAAAGGGGAATTGTAGCCCCAAGTGTCTAGTTTTTGGACTGGAACTTCAAAAATTTTAAGTTTCAGTGGTTTTCGAGTAATGATTGAAAAATCAGCAACAAAAAAAATCTCAAAATTTTATCACTTTTTCTTGTCTACGAGCGTGGAAATTTTATTTTTGCATAATCGCTATAATGATAGGATACTTCGTTAATTCAGCTTTAATTTATTTCTTTATTGACCTCAATACGTCCACTTCTCGCCGAGATATCGGTCTTCAAATGGAAAAGGATCCATTATAAAATTAAAAAATTAATAAAAATTTTATTTGTTAGTTTATATTTATTTGTCTTTTTTTGAAATTTATGTACTATCTGCAATTAAAATGTGAAAAAAACTCGAGAAAATTCTTTTTTGGCTTTTTTGAAGATTATGAGCTTCTCAGAGCAAAAAACGTGATCCTTATTTTTCTCAAAAATTCAATCGAATCAAACAAAAAAACGGCTAGCTGGATTGAGTTGACTCTTCGTAAGGTTTTTATCAACATATTGAACTGTGAAAGTCACACTTAACATTATTGGTTTCCTCAACATTTTCGATCCAGCGGTAGATTTTCCAAGAAACCACCAAAGCCCTTTTTTTGTAAATTTTTATATTGATGCGACATGAAGAAAAAAAATTTCTATGAATAAGCAATAGTTGTTCATTAATCGGAGTTCATTTAAGGTCTTGAAACCCTCCTTCAATTTTCTGTGCGATCATTGGTTGCTGAGAAATCGATAATCAAAGACAAATGGATCCTTTTCCATTTGAAGACCGATATCTCGGCGAAAAATGGACGTATTATGGTCAATGAAAAAATAAATGGAAGCTGAATTAACAAAGTATCCCATCATTATAACGATTATGCAAAAATAAAATTTCCCCGCTAGTAGACAAGAAAAAAAAAGTGGTAAAATTTTGAGAATTTTTTTGTTGCTGATTTTTCTATCATTACTCGAAAACCACTGAAACTTAAAATTTTTGAAGTTCTTATCCAAAAACTAGACACTTGGTGCTACAATTTCTTTTCTTTTAAATTCCTTGTACGACCATTTCTCTCAAAGTTACGGCATGTTGAAAATGGCCGAAAAAATTGGAATTTTTTTTGGATCCTTTAAATTTTCCAGTAGTGTATTTATATCGTAACAAATGTATCCTTAATTTTTTGCTGAATTGTTAATATTTAGTGTTGGATAATGGGAGTAGCAGCAATGTTTTTGATAGAACTCTTTTTTTCTTTGCTCGAGCTTACGAGAATTTAATTTCTCTTCGTCAGGAGAACTACAATATGAAGCAATGGAAACATATAACTATGTTTATAGATTGTAAAATTACTAAATTGAGAATTAATACTATATAGTTGTACATTCTTTTTAAAAAATATCTGAAAGTTAGTTGGAGGAATATGGAGATCTCCATATGCCTCCAACTAACTTTCAGATGTTTTTTAAAAAGAATGAACAACTATATAGTATTAATTCTCAATTTCGTAATTTTACAATCTTCAAGCATAGTTATATAATATTTTCCATTACTCTATATTGTAGTTCTCCTAACGAAGCATAATATACTATTTCGCCACTGGAGGACAAAAAATACCGGATTTCATTCGACCTTGTGTGGTATTCGGTAAGAAAATTCCACACCTGCAGTTTTAATCCAATGAAAACGTGTATTTTTGACAGATAAACTTCGCAACGGAGGATTTTTAGTGTAAAATTTTGAGTACCCAACAGCGATTTATTATTTTTTAACTATGATGAATGAATTAAATATCTATGTCTAATGACTATTGAAATATAATAACTAACCCTATTAAACAAGAGGTCACATGAAATCCAGATTTTTTTTTTCTCGCTCATGAATATTATTGGAAAATCATTCCTGGTCTTTATCATCACAACATAAAGACTGTTTTAACAATTTGACTGATTATATTTTTAGTGGCCATAATAATAATTTTTCTTTCTTTGGTACGAAAATTATACTATTTCTGTCTTCTACACAAGCGACCTAATTATCTGTCACTTGGGAAATCCAGGTCTGAATTAACAAAAAACTGTATATGCCTTCGAATCCCAAAGAAAAACACCCCTTATTTTCGAAATTTTTGAATACGGTTCGATATTTTGGAACAGCACAAAAAACTGAAGCAAACCGTGTACTTTCCATTGTCACGTGTTCTTTTGATCATAACATTTCAGGTTTATGCTATGTGAGAATAATAATTGATGATATTCTACATTGAGTCACAGCCGTCTATAGAGAGTACTTTAGACGGCTGTGATTGAGTAGTCATAACTTACTAAACACCTGGAATATTTCCATGATATTTGGTAGAAACGTTTCAGTACAGTACACCCAGTTCAGTTGGAAAAATGCAGGTTCAGATTAACAAAAATTGTAAATGATCAATAAAAAATATACAATAGTTTGCGTCAGTTTTTATGTTATTCTGAACATACAACTGATTCTTAAAAATTAAGCAATATTAGGCGTTTTGTTTAACCCAAAAATACATTGAGATTTTGCGGATACGAACCTGGATTTTACACCTTTCATGCTGATGAGAATTCAAAGAATTTGGCATATATGCACGAAAATAATAAGTGCAAGTTCGCTCTAGTTTTTGTGATGTTTCTAAACATCAAAACGTATTTCAAATAGTCGAAAATACAGGGTGTTTTTTTGGGAATTCAAAGGCATATGCAATTTTTGTTGATCCGGATCTGAATTTTTCAACTGACATATACAGGGTTTTCCTTTTAAGTTGGCCTATTAGACGTTTTTGAGAGACTAGTGAATATTTTCATGGCGACAGTGTTGCCACATCAATCTCAAACGCATATTTGCTTTCTTATTTCAAATGGAACTACCTATATTTTCATTGATGTATCGATTCAATACCAAATTCGCAGTATTACCTACTTATTTTTCTGCTATGCACTGTTGCCAAGTTATGCACAAATTCCTGAAATTTTTGACATCTGCGTTGCCAGTTTGGAAGTGCAATATATCGAATATTTTTATGCGAACGGAACTAAACTCAGCAGTCTCATAGTAGAGAATCTATGCATTAATGTAGTATATTCTGTATTTTGATACATCGTAAGGTTCTTCGAAAATTTTGATCCGAAAATGTGGAACTTAAAATTGAAATATCTCGAGATTTTCACACGCGCCCCCATATTTTTTTTACAGCATCCTTCATCCTCAAGGCTCGAAATATTCACTAGTTCTCCAAAAACGTCTAATAGGCCAACTTAAAAGGAAAACCCTGCAGTTAGGTCGCTTTTGTGAAATAGAATTCCTACCAAATATCATTGAAATATTCTGCGTGTTTATGGCCGCAAGAAGAAATAGACCAAATTGATAAAACGGCCTGTATTTTGTAATGAAACTTGTAAGACCCATTAAATAGTCGGATCAACCTCAAGGTGCTCCATTCTTCGTCATTGTTATTTTTTTATTGCCCAGAGTCTTCTAGATGCATTAAGTCAGGTAGTATAGAGAAGTTTCCGTGGAAGTGGTGCACTCCGTATATCTACTTCTACTTAATGATTGATCACTCCTTCTCATTCAAAATTTTGAGATCGGCCTCCAGTTCTTCTTTTTTCATTTGAATAAAAGAGCTAATAATGGCTTCTTGTTACAGAGCTCGATGATGGTGCATATAATCCTCTATGGACCATGAGAGGATTCACACAAACGTTCCATTTTTGGAAAGAAAACAAGCGCGCACAATCTGTCCCTCTGAATGCCTTCCTCACTTATGTCACATTGCCATGGTGGAGTATTGCCAAAGGTATGACATCTTTTGAGACCTTAACATTCTTATTAACGAATACTTCTGTTTCAGACTTACTTGACCACAGAGAAGGTCCGATTTTAACTTTTTAGTATTTATTTAAAATGAAGTTGTTGTATTTACAGAAAATTAAATATTTATATTATTCATCGATTTTTAATAATACCAACGACTATATTCCTTTTACCCTTAACCACCGACATCAAAATTTCTTGACACTATCAACGTCGTGCGGTCACCATGACCGGGCTCTTATTTCTAGCCTCATCAATACAATTTCAGTATTATATATTTTTTAATAAGACAGATGATGTGAGATAAGTCACCAGTCGGAGGAAAAATCATAATATCAATCAATTTAAAGATTTTACACTATAAAAAAAATAATTTCGACATGGGTACACATTCCATCCAAAATATGGACATGTTACAACTTCCTTGTATAATTTTTGAGAAATAATAAATTTTAACGAAATAATTGTTAAAATTACAAGGTAACGAATGACTTATCGTAACTAATCAAGAAAAATAAAAATAAAACTTCGCTAACACAAAAATCACAAGGGTTGAAATTCACAAATTTTGTCTACAATTTGAGCATAATTTAGAACTACATTCTATGCATATAGCTTTATGACATACAAAACAAAGGTGGTCTTTCTTTTGATTTTTGAAGGACATTTGTATAACATGTTTTTACGCTATTCGAGTTTCTCCTCTTGGCGAGGTATTGGATTTTCATGAATTCCGAGTACGCTTTGATATTGTCCCTCAGCTGTCGAGGTAAATGAAAATTTTGTAGTCTTCTCTCGAGTTCTGGTTTCACTAATTGATCAGGGACCAATTTAGGGAAGTCTGCTTTTTCCAGTACGGGGTTGTCTTTATAGGACTGATAAAGTATATGCGCATTTACAACCACCAATATCCACAAGTCTGAAGAAAATGACCATTGGCCAGCGTTGTGTACGTCGACTTGTAGAATGTTTTGCACATTTCTCATCGAGCGCATCGACGCATCCCTTCGTGGAATTGTATAAACCTATAATTTCATGTTTATTAGTGTCCGCATCAATGGCTTTCGTATGATGCAACTGCTTTGTTCTTTATCATTGAGTTCGAAGTCAAGCTCACTCACATCGTTTCGGTCAGAAAAATCAGATTCGTCTTCTTCAAACCACTGTAGACATTTTTTTCAAATTCGGGATCCACTAAACTGACTTTTTCAATTATTTTCATCCTTTTGGATGGTCCAGGTTGATCAGACATCGTCGAAAATCAATGTTCATACGAAACTGAAAAATAACACTAACGCCGTCGTGCGGTCACAGTGACCGCTCGCAAATTTCAAATGCCGCTAAAGAATAAAATTTGCGATACTCCGCCTTCCTTTTGCAGAATATTACTGCCAATTATGTCGTTTGAAGGTATAGTGACGCTGCAGGCGATATCTTGAAGGAGGATGGAAATAGATGTCGATCCCAATTGGCCAGCGGTCACTGTGACCGCACGACGGCGTTTAAGGGTTTAACCCATTTGTGCCTGTTGTCCCCATATGAGGATGGTAAGAATAATATTTTTTTTAAATTACAGTGTTCTCTTATGACGAACTCTGGTTGCCGTTTTCTTTAAAATAAGCATCTAGTTCAAAGAATTTTCCATCAGTTCTAATAGATATCGCGTACTTACTATGCAACAGTTATCGAATTATCCGCGTTCATGTCGCTGCCCACATGTTGTTATTCAAGTGAATATTACTAAAGGCCCGTTTACATTAGTCAAGCGAGTTGATCAAGTCAGTTGAATTCAAGTGACTTGCACAAAGTTGAGCATGCTTCTACTGAGAAGCCGTTCAATTCAGCCGATCGAGTGAAACGAAAAGGGCGGTTTACACATTCAATTCGCTTTCAATTCAACTAAGTTGATCAACTCACTTGACTAATGTAAACGCTACTTAAATATAAAAAGCATTCAACACGGTTTTTATTATTCATTACCGTTTGGGAGTTCTGTGAAAACTGTTGACATTATTTTAGGTAAGTAAATTTCAATTTGTTAAACATAAGGGGTACGAAAAAGCGACTGTCCCCATATGATGCCATTGGACACTCCTCCAGTAGAAATAATTTTAGTACGGATGTTCAATATTCGCGTAGTACTCTGTGTAAATTGGATCAATTGGGTTTTTGCAGTTTCGTTCAGATATATGCAACCTTGTAATTCAACCTTTTTTAAGGAAGGTCCTTTAAAATCCTTCAGGCAGCAATTGAAAGCATCCAATATGAAGATCGGCTCGTTGATGTTGTCTTCATTCCACCTGACATTGATGGTCAAACTGAGGAAAAAGATATTGATGAAGATGTTCTGATTTCAAACGATCAACCATTAGATATTCCTGGTAGATCTATTCTAACGAAGAAGAAGATTTTTTCGACGAAGTGGACTACCTGCCATTGTCTGACTTGATAAGCATTTGGAGAAATACGCAGATGATTGTGCAAGGATATTCCCTCCTGAATGGACAAAATCGCCTTATGACATCGCAATGGAGGATACTGAGACATACATACCTGAACACTCTAGAGGAAGTGAAACTTGATTTAGGTAATCATGACCCGATGGGATTATTTCAATTATTTTTTGACAAGACTGTGACTGCTACCTACTACATGAAAGTAAACAGAAAAGTTATGCTTTTCAGGGCATCAGGGTCATACCTAAAAGTATAAGATATACAGAGGAAGGGCACTACCCAGCTAAAATAGATAAGAAATTGAGATGCAAAGAGTGTCATCAAAAAGTTCGCTGGCAATGTATAATGCAAAACAAGTTTATGCCTAGAACGTATAACTATTTCTTGAATATCCATACAAAATTATGTAATTAACATATTTTCATAATGGAGCAGTATTTTCTGTTCTTTCATTCCTCACAATAAATGTTTTGTTATGGCTATGATATTTCCTCTTCCACTGCGCTTCAGACCCCATATGTGCCCAACGTCCTCATATGAGGACACACCTTTTAATAGAAAAAAACAAGCATGATCATCAAAATTTCATCATATTCATATTTTTACAGTTGTAAATATATACTGTTCCAATTCTGATGAAAAAATTCGAAAATTTTTATCCATGGGTACAAATGGGTTTAAAGGGTTTTCCAATAAGAGGTGTTATTCTGAATAGCCCGCTATTTCGGTAGATGTCACGTTTGAAGCTGTCATTTTTTGACATTTGACAAGTAGAAACTACGCCATTAATAAAATTGGAACGATATATGCTTCAAGAACGCATCTAAATTATTAAAATTCACTATAGAAATGGTGAAAACTTGGCAGAGACGGTTCGTAACACTCGAACATTTTTGGGTCGTCGTGAAGCACCTTGTCAGACCGCAATAAAGAAATTGCTGGAAATATTCGAGGTGTTGGGACAAATTTATTCTCTCCATTATCGTTATCATCAACTAGAAAACAATATTTTGTTTTATGTCGAAAATGTCTTGTTTATATTATATCTGGAAATATGGGCCATGTTTTTGTTCGACAGTTTTTAGAAAAATACGATTTTATAATTGAAATTTTCAAAGTTTTTCAAAACTTCCCCTTCTCATTCATTTCCCCAACTCATTTCCAGAACACATATTGTGTATTTCTAACTACCCACCGCCCCGGCTTCGCACGCTCTTGCCGCACCGGGCGGCAAACGCTACGTCCCGCAATTTTTTAAATCTGTAATATCTTCGAAAATATTCACTCAAAGCATACGGTGTAAAGAGCCATATAGATCTATATTAAATGAACAATGTATTCAAGGTATTTAATTGGTTAAGGATTAATGCTGTATTGGTTAAAATCGCTTCGAAAATTAGACATTATTTGTCGTAAAAAGTAAATGACAAAAAAAAGTTATTGTGGGTTATCCATAAGAGATAGACATATACCATCACGGACTTTTTTGTAGACCTTTTCAATGTGTACAATACTTAGTACATTATTTTGATAAAACTCTTAGGGTTCAGCCTGCGTCTGCAACGTAAACGAAAAATGAAATTATTTACGACATCACATTAGAAACCTCAAAAATAACAGTACTTCTCCACTATTTAATGTATGTTATTATACATATAAACCTTCCCCTTGAATCACTTTATCTATTAAAAAAACGCATCAAAATCCGTTATGTAGTTTTCAAAGATTTAAGCATACAAAGGGACATAGGGACAGAGAAAGCGACTTTTTATATACTATGTAGTGAAGAAACCTAAGTGGAAAAGACTGTTGACGATGTGTGTATGTCGAACAAGGAAGATTTGAAGAAACTATCCCGTTTCATTCATAATATGAAAGGAACTCTAGGAAATACACTATAAATGTTTATTGTTAAAGAATAACGGCCTTATCACTTATCGCAGAGTTCAAACGGGGTCAAGAGAACGAAAGTAATCATTTTGAATTAATATAGATCATAATGTAGAAATGAGTTCAACTAACTGAAGAATATTACAGATCAAAAAAATGCAGTCCGCAATTTTCGTGTTTTTCTGCATTTTAAGTATAGTTACAGCTTGTAGAAGAGAACCTAGTGTTTATCATTCCAAAGTTGATAAATCAGCTGGAGACAATGGAGTTCAAATCAAAATCAGCGAAAATCCCAAAAGTTATATTCCAGGGAAACTTTATATAAGTAAGTTTTTGAGGGTTTCAATAGACCTTATTTGAAGATTATTCTTCTTTGTCAATCGAAAGAATATATAAGAAAACAGTCTGACTGAGGCATCGATGCATGGATATAACCTAATGTTCGTTATAAAATAATCGATACACTAAAAAAATCCACGAAGTTTGTTGAATCATAAATATGTTATTTCCAGTCCTATTCGATTAATTTTTTTCAATTGTAGGTATCTTAATCCTTAATCAATTATCACTTTTGAATTTCAATAAAACTCGACGTACGTCATTTTATACAGGGTGAAACAAAACCACCCCTGGTGTGTTTCAGTTTTTCCACCGTGTGATTTATTATTTAATCATCAAGGCACATATTCTCTTGACAATTTAATTTTTCATTTGTAACAATAGTTTAATATCTGTAGAAGATACAGGGTTTTCAGAGCAACAATAAACTCCACAATTTCGCTATGGCTATGAAAAAGTACACTGCTCAACAATTGATAGGGATCACTTAATTGTTCTGAATTTATTTCTGAAATATTCGCTCCAAGATTATAAATTTAGTCAGATATCAGAGTATTTTCAGTTGATAATATGGTTCACTTGAGAACCACGGCAGCCGCAAAGGAACAATTATGGGTTCAATAATCATATCGTGATATCTCTGGCTGGTCATGGTGGTGTTCTGCAGAACAACCAACTCTGTGCGTTGGTTCAAACAAATGCCTCCCCATACACATATAGAACCTCTGCCAAAAGCTGTTGTGGGTACCATAAACTGTTCTGCATACCTTCGACCTCTTTCCCTCCAAGCAAGAATACGTCCATCGGAGTTGACCAAACGAAATCTAGACTCATCCGTAAATAAACATCGGCTCCAATCTTCAAGTGTCCAATTGCGGTGCTCCTCAGCCCATTGCCGTCGATGAACCCAGTGTTCCCTATTCAAACGGGGATGTTGTACCCTCCTACGTGCTCTCAAACCACGAACATGTAGTCGTCGTCTTACAGTCTGGTTCGAAATTAGAACTCCTGTTGCAACTCTCAGTGATCTATTGAGCCGCGACGCCGGGTAAGTGGAATTGCTCCTAGCAAAAGACGATCTTGGGCAGCTGTTGTACTGCGCTGCCGACCTCCCCCATGAACATAAGCTTCTGAGTCGTTTTGAATGAACCTATTCCAAGCCCGACTCACGACACTTCGCGAAACAGTCAACCGCCGGGACACTTCTCGCTGGACAAACCTTCCTGTATCCACCGTATGATTTGGTCCAGTTGCACAGGAGCCAAACGTCTTCTCGGCATGACTGATAAGCTGATATCGTTCTCATTTCTCCAATTATTGTCACCTTATGTGTTTGAACGAGAGAAAAAACAGATTTAATAACAAATACCACATTGCTTTTCACTCCACCTGTAACAGTCTACAGATAATAATCGATTTTGTGAACAAGAGCCGATGAAGTGAGGAATACTTTGATATAATCAACACAAAACATCTTACTTTTTCCTTAGAGAACATATAATGAACAGATATTCACGAGATAACTTGAAAAAAATACAAATGAAGAGAAGTTCATAAGTGATCCCCAGCAATTGTTGATCAGTGTACTTAAATCCGAACGTTATAAAAATAAACTGAAAACTAAGTGAGAACATAAAACAAGAGAAGTTTTAGCGCGACATTTTGTTCCGTGGGCACCGTTTATTGGAGACGATTTCGTGCTTATGCTTTATAATGCCCGACCGCATCAACCGCATGTGGCTAGGATTGCCAAGGAGTATGTAGCAGAGGTTAATATCTAAGCATTCAATTGGCCTGCTCTAAGACCAAATTTGAACCCAATTTGGCCAGTTTGGATGCTCTTGGGAGGAAAATTCGATCTCGCGTACCAAATACTTAAAAATTTGCAGCAGCTCAGTGATGCTCTAATTGATTCAAAGCCTTAACGAGGACATGCCTAGACGAATTGCACCTGTTATTCGCGTCTGGGCGAATGTTTTAGACTTTGTTTTCAGTTTATTTTCATTAGGTCAGAATTTTAGGTTGATTTTGTTGAAGTATTGTTGTAGCCTTAGCGAAATTCAAGATTTACTGAAAACCCTATATCTTCAACAAAAATTCCTTACGGTACCATAAGGATTAATTACCAAACTCGACTTGCTCTAATGAAACTGGAGACATTTGCTGATCGTAGGTTGAGGGGAGACATGATAACCACATTTAGAGCCGTGAGAGGGTTTTTTGGAATAGATATGTCATCGTTGTTCCCACTGAATACCAACCACCTGAGAGGACATAATTATAATTTATAAACTAGCTAGAGAACAGTTTTTTACAAGAAGCAGACAAAATTTCTAGAGCAACAGAGTATTCCACCATTGGAATATGCTACCTAGCGAAGTTGTCAATGCGAAAAGTGTCAACATGTTCAAAAATGGATGGGATTCTTGGAGATCAGAAAGTGTATTTTGATTTCAATTTTGTGTTTTTTGTTAGTACTACATTTGATTTTCTCATTTTATTTTGAAATGTGTATATCGATCACGTTGAGCCTCAATTATATTTTCTTTGAGTTGTATAGGTTTTCCTCAACTCTTTTTTTTAAATAGTATTAATGATGAAATTGTCAAGAAAAGATTAATCTTGATGATAGAATAAGGAATAACACGGTGGAATAACTGGAATACATCAGGGGTGGTTCCAAAGTTATTGTTAAAAAAAGATGTTTCTTCCTGCATAAATGATGTACGCCAAGTTTTCTTGAAATTCAAAACTGATAATTCATTAACTATGAGCATACCTACCATTGAAAAAATTCTAAATAATCGAACTTGAAATAACATATTTATGGATTAACAAACTTCATTCATTTTTTGAGTGGATCGACCTTAGACCCTCCCTTTGTCTAAGGGATCGACTATTTTGCCGGTGAGTGTAGTTATCATTATACTCGTAACTAGATTTTATTTGATCTACCTATTCATTTACAAGTAGCACACATCAATGCTTTAGATCTTCGACATACTTTATGCTTTTCTCATCTGGTATACAACAAGAAGGAAATAACCAAAATACTCAATTTATAGTGAACCTTATGACGTCCAATCCTCTCGACCAATCACAACGGTTCAGAAAGTTCATACTAACCGCTGAGGCTGCAGATGAGCCTGGCAATTACTCTCCACAAAGAGTTGGAAGTTTCCAACTTTTTAAGGATAGTTTGGCAAGGTTCAACTTCGAGTGTATCAACACACTGAAAGAACTCAATGATAGCGCCAAAAGTGAGGTATTTTTTATGTGGAATGCACCTCCGCCTGGCTCAGGATGTGTTACTTTCAAGTGAGTATTAGGTAATCAAAATTCAATTCGGAGATTCTTTCTTTAGGGTTTTTCCTAATTGAAAATGGAAGTATTCCATTGAATACCTACGTTACATACTGGTTGTTCAGTCGTGAATGTAATCTTGGAGTAAATTATCTCAATTGCTGGCGCCACCTGCGGCCGCGAAATAAACCCGTTCGGTAAACAAACATGGCGATAATTAAGATATTTCTCAAGTATCGAAGTGCGCTCAGACTCGAAAAGAGATCAAACTTGTGTTATTGATAATTTTAAATTCATCTATCATCTTCTGATAAGCACCTATTTCAATTTAATCTGTTCTTCTGTTAAAACCGATTAAGCAATTTCGAGTTAGACTCGACCAGCTGAGTGATAACCACAAAGCCGTTGCAGAAACGTTAATCATCCCTTTTCTCTATTCCCATTCCCAACGCCTCTTCTGTTACCAGATTGGGGGTAACTTCCCCGACACCTTCTTTTTCAACTCCCGAGGTATGTGCATAATATTCATTCTGTAAATTGCTGAATCTTGTAATTGTCGTCTGAAATTGGTTGCAGTCTTTTGCAACCATTTACTGGATCTCATACTTTGCACAGACCATATAAATAATTGATTATGAAATTGATATTCGTTGATATCGGTCAACGAAAATTAGGGTTAAGTGAGGGAATCGCGGATATCTATACTGATATTATAAAGAGGAAAGATTTGTATGTTTTTGGGTTTGTGGCGTTGATACGAGTTAACTCATAAGCTACTAGACTGATTTCGATAATTCTTTCACCCTTAGAATGCTACAATATCCCTGAGTAACATAGGCTATACTTTTCACCCGAGAAAATTAAGGAAACCTACAATAACTTCAATGATAATATATATGAGTACCAAAATCAGCCATGATCAGCTATTTTCAGGTGCGCTGCAAAAACCGTAAGACGTACATGGAAACAATGTATGACGGAAATGTACCTCTTCAATAGTTCTACAAAAAAGTCTGCGATAGCATATATCTACCTTTCGAGGTTTACTCGGTATTACCTTTTAAAGGTATTCAAATGTTTCTCAAAATTATGCATTATTTGGGAGTATTTTTTTTATGAATACGCTATTGATCCTTATCCAATCAAATACGGCGCTCATACCCAGTATTTATTTTAGAACGAAATTGCCTTTTACATCATTAAATTATGATGAATACATCAAAAAACGGCAGGTTGAAGATGAAATCGCACCAAAATGCGTCTCCGAGGTAGGCACTAGGCGGGTAGGAGAAGGTACCGAAGTGTGAGGGATTATGAACGTACTTTGGATTGCCTGATGCCCGTATGTTTATGATCACAAATCAGATCAACAGATGGCGCTGTAGTCGTTATTTAGGTTATTCATCTACTTTGCAACTGAACGGCTGGATCGAATTGAATGAATTTTTGTGTATACAGAACAACGTCTGTTGGGTCTGCTAGTTTGATAATAAAATCATGGTCGAAGTGTTTTAAGGGTCGAAAAGGAAGAAAATTGAACAGGACGATAAGCTTGACTCACTTGGGTTGTGGAATAGTTTATAAAGCAAGCCTTCAAATTAAAAAAGAAATACAATAAAAGGCTGCGATGGCCGGGATTTCCCGCACATATTGGGTGGTACCGGCCTTCATTTACGAATAAAAATCGCTAATGAATTTCTTTTCCTTCTTTGTATTGGAGCAGGCTTTGAGTGTCCTTTGGCAAATAACACACCAAACTTCTCCATTTTTCCAATCTCAAGATTTTAGATCGACTTCAAGTGGTCTCTCTGTATGCCAATTCATTCAAGAGCTGTAATCGCGTGTGTGTAGAATGTGTTTGTGAGACAATGGAAGCAATCGAAGTGGAACAATTTGTCGTAGTTGCTTGCTTATTAGGGAAAGAGGAAGAGAAGAAAATGCCAGAATATCTAAGAAAGGAAACACAATGTCTGGGTACACGATATATTCAAAAAGAGATCGCAACATGGAGAATATCACACCCTTTTTCCTGATTTGTTGAACGATGACGTCAAATTCTACCAATATCTTCGTATGTCTCGAGCTAACTTTACAACTCTTGAACACATCTTGAAACCACATTTATTGAAACAGAATACAAATACAGAGAGGCTATAATATATATGCACAACTGATTTGTTCTGCCTCAGTTGAATATGTATGGAATCTCAACAAAAGTTCAAAGCTGCAAATTCTTTGAAAAGGAAGTGGCAGTTTCCTGGAATATGGATATATTGATTTTAATGCAGCCGTTTACATCATAAAAAAAATTGAACCAATAATATGACTTTTTTAATATGCAATTTGTCCCACCGGCACCCAGACTATATGGGTAGATCGTGAAGAAGCGCGTCTACAGATAGAAATCCGCATGACGTCACCGGCACGCGTCGGAATATTTGGGCTATTGCAGGGAATGCCGGAATTCCGATTTGTTCGGCGCGGGTAGGTGGACGCGCTTCCATTAGTTTCTATACAAAGAATTCTAAAATCCGCTTCGTCCGCTTCGTCCGCTCCGTCCGCTTCGTTCGCTGCCGATAGGTGGGCGCTTACCTTTAAAAGCCATGGAAGTCAAACTCACAGAATTATTTACAATTCTTTCTTTCTTTCAAGTTCTGTCGTATTATTATTAGAACATGATGGAACAGAGATTATTTTTGTTAAAAAACAACGTTAATTCTGTAGCCGCCTGTCTCTTAGATAACCCATTTGCACTATCATTTAGTGCAGCTTTTGACTGTTCCTTGGTTCTACGCTTTTGTTGTTTTTCTTGTACAATTTCGCGGCATCTGTGAAAACCAATATAATCCTATTCACTTTATTTTAATGCTCTATTATCTTGAATTCTCGAAATGGGGGTAATACCGGCCTGCCGGAATTCCCCTCTTTAGGCTTGCTGGTATTACACCATATCTAAGCAATTTTTGTTTCGTTTGTCAAAAAATGTTGAGGTTAGAAGGAAAACAGTAGTGACGATTTCAATAGAAACATCGGAATTATGAAATAGACACAAACTCAAAGTTAACTAAATGAAAGCATT
The DNA here is from genome assembly GCA_013421045.1 of Propylea japonica. Classification (NCBI taxonomy): domain Eukaryota; kingdom Metazoa; phylum Arthropoda; class Insecta; order Coleoptera; family Coccinellidae; genus Propylea; species Propylea japonica. Next base: position 53,070,293 of record CM024242.1, read on the forward strand.
AATATACATACATTTCAAGATGTCTGAATGTCTGATCCGTATAATCCAATAGCACAGAAAACTTTTTTCTCACAGAATGGCAGAGCTCTACATCGAATGTTCCAAACATACACTGCGCAAAAAAAATTAATGCACATTCTGAAAATCTCAATTTAAATGAAAGTTAACTCTACATTGACTACGTTTTTAACGAAACAAGACACATTAAACGGAAGAAAAATTGAGGATTTTTCACCGAATCTTATGTGAAAGAAGAGAAATAAACAATTTTCAAAAGACTGCAATGCTGATAAGTGATTTAATACTTGGTATTTCCACCCCTTGTGTTAATTACAGCTCGGCAACGACGGTTCATAATCAAAATGAGTGATCTTAAAATGTTCTGATCTAATCCTTCCCAGATTTCTCTGAGTTGGATTCCTAAGTTATTAAGAGCTGGATGATTTTCTGAACTTCTCAGCCTTCTAAAGAGGTTGTCCTAAACCTGCTCAACCGGATTGAGATGTGGACTTCTTGCTAGCCATTCCATTCGAGAGATTTCAACCTCTTCAAGGTACTCCTGAACGATGCGCGCACGACGGGGTCTAGCATTATCGTCCAAAAACAAAAAAATGATACCTATTTTCACCAATGTATGGGGCAAATGGCAGTACATGCTCTTCAAGAATGTTCTCTATATACCTATCAGCATTCATAGCTCCATTATCAACGACCACTAGGTCTGTTCGAGCAGTCAAAGATATTCCACCCCATACCATAATCGATCCTCCCCTGAAACCAGTAGTATTCAGGAAATTACACTGAGCATATCTTTCATGTGGACGTCTGTATACAAGGAACGTCGGTCACAATGGTAGAGGCAGAATCTAGACTCATCTTTGAAGAGAACTCTTTCCCAATCAGCCTCTTCCCAATGGATATTCTCTTTCGCAAAATCCAAACGCCCCCTTCGATGGGCTGGGGTAAGAGCTTGGCCTCCTGCCGTGATACGAGGCCTTAAATCATATTCTCTGAGGCGATTTATTATTGTTTGAGTGCTAATTTGCACCCCATGAGTTTGCTCAAGCTGATTTCGAAGGAGGCGAGCGTTGCAAACCGTTGTCTCAACGAAGAAACTCTCAAGTAACGTTCTTGAATTGCAGTTGTTTCCCGTGGTCTACCCTGTCCAGGTTTTCGGACATTCATACCTGTCTCCCTGAATCGCTGCAACATTCTGGACACACTTGTATGGAAAACTCCAAACCTTTCTGTAATTCTTTATATGTCCACCCTTCTTCTCGGAAAACTACCGCTTGGTGACATTCCTCTTGGGTCAAATTGCGTGTTTCGCGTTGCATAGGAATCGAGTATAGAAAATCAAACGAAAGAAAAACTATTGATCACTAGAATTGATTGAGAACAACTGATTTCAGAATGGAGCCAATACATTCAAATCTGATAATCCCATCTTTTTTTATTTCTGCTGGGAAAAAACATCTGTATTGAAGGAAACGTTGAAAGTGGATACATATGCATGCATAATAATTCTGATAAAAATAATTATCAATGAGAACACCTTCAGTTGTAGAATAAATTTGAGATTTCCATAATGTGCGTTATTTTTTTTTCGCAGTGTGTAATCTTTTCATTGGCTTCTAATATGCAACCTACAACAGAAGGTTGACGAAAAATCTAATGATCAACTCGTTTATTAATCCCTTTCTCTAATAAACCAAACTTGATTGAATAACTATTATTTATTCAGAGCCATGGTTCTGAGAGATTCCCTCAATTGGTTTGCTGATGAAGGAGGGTTAGAGAAGACAATTTGTGAACATCGGAAAAAAGACAAGGTAGCAGATCCAGAAGAATGCTGTGCTTGTGATGAAGCAACATATAGTGTGAGCATTGTTTTTATATATTTGAATATGTTTTACGTTATAAAATCTTCTTTCGTCCCCATAATTCTTCTTTCACGTTGAATTTTTATTTTTCATTTAATAATAATGGGCTGTATCATTCAGATCTATCCTATGCTGATGAGTCCTAATAAGGACGAAATGGCCATCCATAGGTGCTCTGTTTGATACCACTTCCTTGCATTTTGCCTTGAACGAGGACGAGATTAGCTCCGAAGTATAAGTTTAATATTGGTTGATTTCCATCAATTAATATTATTCTCTGCTTTCATTATTTTTTTAATTTTCTCAATATTTTCCAGCTTATATTCGAGGGAATATGGTCCAGTAGAACTCATCCTAAAGACTATCCAACTCTTTTATGGCTAACCCACTTCTCGGATGTATTGGAGCTTCTCATGAAAGAAACTTCTCTTTTGGGGAGAGGGTCAGATAGCTTCTGAAGGATTCAGGAGCTTGGCAGAATGGGATCCGTGAGACTGATGGAAACCGAGTTGAGAGCGAAGAGTAAATATCTTCGAACCATCATCAAAGCTGCTGGTCTCTGGTATCCAAGTGTTAATACGAATACAACAGCTAAAATTCAAAGTAGACAGGAGGCACAATCTTATCTCACTTGCTTCCATGTTTGGTAAGGGTGTAAGATGAAGGGTTTTCCAATAAGAAGTGTTATTTTGAATAGCCCGCTATTTCGGGAGATGTCACGTTTTGAAGCTACGCCATTAATAAAAATGAAACGATACATGCTTCAAGAACGCATTGAAATTATCAAGGTTCACCATAAAAATGGTGAAAATTTGGCAGAGATGGTTCGTAAATCTCGAACATTTTTGGGTCGTCGTGAAGCACCTTGTAGGATCGCAATAAATAAATTGGTGGAAAAATTCGAGCTTTTGGGACAAGTAAGTAATTTGAAGAATAAAACCCGTGCACGTCGCTCAAGAACAGATATAATATTGCCGTTTCGAAAATGAAGCTGGAGCAACAGTGTAAGAGAAGGTCTACGCCAATAGCCCAGCGTCGATTTAGGACTTCAAAGATGGAATTCTTGAAGCTATCGAAGACATAGGGCAGCCACTTTGCGATTTGGTTATGGAAAATTTCATTAAAAGGATGTTGTCCTGTAAGCGTGGTCGTGGTGGTCATTTGCCTGATGTTATTTTGCACTTTTAACGGAAAATTTCTTCTTTATAATGAAATAAAACATGCGATCATTTATATTGAAAAATGGCTTTTTCTTTGAATATCAAAATAATACCTCTTATTGGAAAACCCTTTACTTCTTTCATTTCTGAATTATTTTATTTAAATACATATATTCGGCTTAAAACATCCTAGTACGTTGTTCGATTCCCATTTGCCAGTGCCTTCTATTGTTGCAGTCTTCATCATTAAGTCCCCTCTCACTCATCAGTTGCTTATTCCACTAATTCATGTAATCTTGATCTTCCTCTTTTCCTGATGTATCCATCTCATAATTTTGGTAATCTTTGCTCTGTCATTCTTTGCAAATAGAAAACCAATATAATTGATACTCACCTCATAAAACAATGGACCATGAAGACAGTTTCATGGTATCGTAAAATGAATGGTTTCAGTTTTATTTTTATTTATTGCTGGTGAATTTGTTTTATCCATTTTTTATGCGTGGGTACATTTCACCCAGTTTCCTCTTCTCACTATTCTTTTTTTCATCTTGTCTTAATAGCTTAACAGCTGTAATGCTGTATTTAATTTGTTAGTAGTCTTGTGCTTCGGTTTCCACAAACATGGCACAGTCTATTCTGTTAGTTTCTGTAATTAAGTGCCTCTTTGGTATGTAGCTGTTTATATTCTTATAAGATATAAAGATATATTAATCTTATCTTTATTTTACCTACCTACCCCCTAAGGCCTCAGGGGTCCTCCATGTTAAACATCAAACGTAAATTCTCTTTCCTGAGAAAACTGGGGTGGTGTCTATTCTTTACTAATTCATAAATCGTTTTTTCTGTTGAAGTTCTTCTCTGTTTATGTTCTTTGGGTTTTCATTGTTCTTATGTGTTTGTTGATATATATCGTCATGAATTGTTATTGTAGAGTGAATTCTTGTTTGTTTTGAGTATTTCTTCTTTTTCTCGCGATATTCTACTGAGCAGTCGATGTTCACGATGGAATTATATATTATTATATTAGTTTTTTGGTTGTTTATAACATTTTGGTGTTCAGGCTTGATGATCCTCTGCACCGGATGATGTACACTTTTTTTTTTTTTACTAATCCCCTGATCCTTCTCAAATAACTCTTGAATTACCAAGCACTGAGCACCGGTTTAATCTAATGCTTGCCTACGAGAATAAAAGTGCTCTGAGTGATTTCATGAGCACAAAACACAATGCTTTTTCAAAGCTTTGCAATATTGTTATGTTCTAGGTCCTACTCCTGATTGGGTTGTGGTGTAAATGGTTTGAATTTGTGCCTGAAGAATTGTACCTGGCAGGAAGAAGCTGTAATAAACTTATATCCTTATGATGCTGGTACTGACAGTGGTATCACTTATATGGTGAGTTCTACAGAGGTATTTAATAAAGTTAAACAAAAAAACAGCGTCTCAAAACTCTTCAGAAATGTGGAACATGTATTGTGTTGTTTCGGCATTCGCCATTTTCAAAACCAAAAGATGAATTGGTTCCACGAATTCATATGACAACCACGAAAGTCATGATTCATAGTAATATCCATTTCTGTAGATCCTACTGAATTTTTACAAAGAGCTGAAATAAAGCGTTTTAGACGGTAATTTTCGATTAAAATTTCAAAATTTTAGATGATTTTTTATGTGCTCATTTTGTATGGGACTATAAACTGAAGAAGAATATGCAATCTGTATTTGATTCCGGCTGTTTAAACGGATATTATGAAAGTTTGAAGATATCGATTTTCTCATTTTCGAGTTGAATGACAAAAAAATAGAGGAACTATTTACAAGAAAAAGCTGTTTTCCACTGAACAGAAGAGGAATTAGAGTAAACATGAAAAAAATGTTTACAAATTCTAGAAACAGTTCAACAGAGACCAAACATTTCGAAAATTTTAATCTTTTTTCAACAATATTGAGAATCGATTCTTATAGAATACATGTATCCAACATAAATATTACTTACTGAACTGAAACAGTCAAAGAAGGATACAATTTAGAACATGCTGATCTTTTTTTTCTTAAAAACTTATAGGTTTTTCACTCAGAAATAATTTAAAAATTTTAAAATATTTCTGTTTCAGAGACAGAAATATTAAAATTTTTTTAATTATTTCTGTTTCAGAGACTGTGAGTGAAAACCTATAAGTTTTCGAGAAATGCAGAATCCTCCCAGAATATATATTTCAATCGATATGCTGATCTTGTAATTCAGATATTTTTATGAAACCATGCAGATGAAGTATTATTTTTTCAGTCACCAAATGCCGAAACTGTTCCTAGGGAGAGGATTACAGAATAACAACGACATATCCAGAAGAGCTCCATTTTATGATCCCTCCAAGACTGAGATTCCACCCTTGGCAAGACTGTATATCAAAAGAACTCAAGTCACTCCAAGAAATTGCGATGACAATTTTTCTGAATGCCCAACTGGATGTCAACGAGAATTCCGAAGATACCACAAAGGGTAAACAACATTCTCCAACAGTTCATCAAAGATAATCTATGAGTACAGGGTGACCATTTGAAACTTCGAAAAAATACAGAGAAAACGTCAATTTCTATTCGTAGGAACATATTTTGAGCAGAATTGTAAGACGAAATCTCCCCAACCCTAGATGTAGGGCCTATAACCCCAAAATTCTTCATAGAGAATAGGGGGTGAGATTTACCTTAGTTGAAAGATCTCTTGTCCCTCTACTGAATACTATGGTTTGCAAATTTTTATTTATTCCTTGTAGTAGTTACAGGAGGTGGCAATTTGAGTCATCCCCTATTCTCTATTAAGATTTTCGGGGTTGTATGCCCTACATCTAGGGTAGAGGAGATTTCGGTTTACAATTCTGCTCAAAATTTGCCCCCCTACGATAAAATTGACCTATTCCGGCATTTTCTCTGATATCTTTCTTGTCGCGACACAATTGGCCTGGCAAGTTTTAAATTGTCAACCTCTGTATAAACAAACGAAATTAACTCGTAGCTTCGCCATGAAAATATAAACAAAAACAATGAAAACATCAAGAAAGTGAGCACTGAGAAAACTTCAGGACATTGCTAAGTAAAAGAGTGGATTGGAACAGGAATACACCGACTATAACCTCAAAGAAAATACCGTAAAATGGTATACAGATGGTTTCAAAACCTCTACAGGAGCCTGCGCCGTGTATACGGCCAAGTACGAAGTGTGCACCGTCGTCGCTAGGCTTCTGTATGTGTCTTTCAAGAGGAAAATTAAGCTATTGAAAGATGTCTAGAAAAAAATTCACAAAGACACTATCAGAAGTGCGATATAACCATACACTCTTATAGTCAAGCTGCTATTAAAACTGAGCTCCTACGTCATCGACTCAAAGATATCTGGGAGTGCCGGAACAAACTCAATGAGGTAGGCAAGAAAAATAAGGATTTCTTAATCTGGGTTCCGGCCATTCGAGAATCAAAGGAAACGAAGAAGCCTACACACTTGCCAAAGAGGGCACACGAATGTCACTCATTGGCCCATAAGCCTTCTGTGATATAGGTAAATGTACCTATAAGGAGGAGTTTCTGGAGAAGGGGAAAGCCGAGAAGGAAAAAGTAAGTTCCTTCGGAACTTTGAAACAGCAAGGCCAAAAGATATCTGGAACTTGGTGAGAAACAATTACACCTCCACACTGGCATTCTTACAGGACACTGTCGCCCAAAAAGCACCTGTTGGGATAGGGTTATCGGACACTGACGAGTGTAGGTTCCGTGGGGAGGAGGAAGAAACCCCCATTCACCTAGTCACGGAATGATTTGCCATTGCGGGCCTAAGGAGAGAATGCCTTGGGCGAGAAACTTGTAAGAGTGAGGAACTAGCCACGTTGAAGCCTTCACAGGTATTGGATTTAATCAGATCTCTGAAACTGGAAGGCGAGCTGTGAAGGGTGTGGTCAGAACAGCTCTGTAAGGCGGCACAATAGACTTTGAGGTCACAGTAACTGTAAACATTTTTTAAACTGTCTGTTTTATTTTTGTAGTGAGTTTAATATTGATTGATTTTAATCGATTAATATTACACTCCGCTTTCATTATTTGAAATCTATGACATTTGTTACAGTTGAATGTGCTGTTACTGAATACTCAGAATGGAGCAACTGCTCTGTGAGCTGTGGAAAAGGTTTGAGAATGAGAACAAGGCAATATAAATTGCCAGATAAAGCGGCTGCATCCAACTGCAACAGGCAATTGGTATCCAAAGAGATGTGTGTGGCGTCGATACCTGAATGTCCGAAGTAAGTCACAGTTATTTTTTTCGAATCTGATATTATATCATATATGGAAAGTTTAATTGAAGAAATTTATTCTCTAGTACTACTTTAACGAGTATCGTTTTGCCCAAATGCCAATAATTTTCGAACTTTGAGCCGAAAATGGTCTAAAACGATATACCCCGATTACACTCAGCTCACTTCCACGGCAGGAGGCAGAGAAGCATAGATAAGGTATACTACAGGTAAGTGGGTAGGGAAGTGGGCAGCGCGAGAATGTAATCACTACACTTCCCTGCTGCTTCACATTGCCGCTCGTGTTGCTCTACGCTCCCTGAACTGGCGGTCTTTCATACGGAAGTCAAAGGACCGGCAGCGTGAACATCTGTGAGTGATTGAATTTAACTAGGTTGCTGTGGAATTTTTAAGTCTGTTGTTGCCGACACTTGGTCGCGAGGGCAGAGTGTGAATGCTCACTCCCTTGAATGCTGCACAGAAGTATTTCAGGAATTATTGCCGACAACGCGAGCAGCACCAGTAGCAGTAGCAATCCGTGATCAATTAAATTCTGTCCGTGGGATCGTCCATTCGGCAGTAAACACGCTAGCTTTCGAAGGGATTTTGCTACAGACTTGAGATTCTCAGGGTGAGTTTGCCGCGATTCAGTTCATTAACCAGCCAAACCGTACAAGGTGTTCTATAAAAATATGGCCATCCAAATTTTTGTTCCTGAATATCTCATACAAAAGAAAACCAATCGAAATGAAATTTGTTGACACATGCAAGATGCTCATAAGACGCTTCATTGCAACATTTAATGGCCATAGTGTCAACAGAAGCATAGAAAATTCAATTGGAATTTGAAAAGAAGAATCTTTATATTTCCATAACAAGATCCCATTCGAATGAATTTTATTTGGTGAATGAAGATTGATATACTGAATGTTCATGCAAAATTTCAAAAGGATCGCATCATCTGAACCATATAGTTAAATTGTTTTTATATTTGCTTTTTTACATAGTTCATCTTCTGAATAATTTCTATAATATATTTTCGATCGTGCTGAGATTTTGCAAAGGGTAAAAAGCATTATTGCTCATCCAATGAACGAGCGCTCGAAAGCATCTGCTCAGGGCTTTTCTTAGTTTTTATAAGTTAGTTTGATTGAAAAAATTTAAGAAAAGCCCCTGAGCAGGAGCTTTTGAGCACTCGTCTTTGGTGGAGAAATACCAAATACATAAATGCAGAAAATCAGCAAAATTAAATGTGTAAAAATATTAATTAAAAAAAATTAATTTTATGGTTCTGATGATGCAATCCTCTTGAAATTCCCCATGAACGTTCAGTATATTAGTATTCTTTCTCAAAAATAAATTTCACTCGAATCGGATATCCTGTTATGGAAATATGAAGATTTTGTCTTAAATTTTAATTCCAATGAATTTTCTATAGTTCTGTTTATACTATGGCCACGAAATTTTGGACGAACATTCAGTATATCCATCTCTTTTCATTTAAAAACATTCACTCGAATCGGATATATTTTCCTGTAAATATGAAGTTTTTTTTCAATATTATAATTGACCTTTTTTATAGTCTGTTTCGCACTATGGCCACAAAAATTTCGTATGCAGGACAACCCCTTCGAATGTTATTGTGCGAACGGCAGGACGGCCCCACGGACAGAATTGATTTTGACCACGAATTCATTAATCAGTGAGTCCACCTATCATTTAATACCATTTTCGGCTTCAAATTAGAAAATTACATACATTTGGGCAAAACGATATAGCACTCGTTTAAGTAGAAAGAGCGCTCAAAAACATACAAAATTAGTTATTTCATTTCCGTACCGAAATGAGATTATATTCGAATTATGTTCATGAATCTAGCGGTTATTTGATCGATACAATAATGTTTTCTTCTCTGGAATTCTGGTAAACCAAAAATACATTATTTTAGCCATCACAAAATCATATTTCTTCAATTTGTCAATTTACATTTCTTATAGCATGCATTCCAAAATATAATTAGATACCATTGTATATAGTTTATTATGGAACGAGCGTATAATGATAGCTATTATTCGCGATGTGAAGTTTAGGTCACGAGCCGTAAGCGAAAGGCCCAAATCACTGAGTGAATAACAGCCATTTTACGCGAGTAGCATACTATACTTTATCTGCGACCACCAGATATATTTCTTGAAGATTTTTACATTTGGCGACCGCGACAAGACGCTCATATGACAAGCGTGGAAAAAGTTAAGTTGACAATGATGGAATTTTTGGAGAGAACTAGTCATTGAATATTTTGTATAAAAAAAAGCTTTAATTGATATAGAAAGTAGATTTTGCCCTCGATTGACAAGGTATACCCATATTATTTGTTAGTTGGAGTACTTTAGAATACTGAAGAAATACTTTATATTAAAGCTAAATCTATGAAGCATCTGACAGCAGTGAATTATTATCTCATTGTTCCCTTGTGATTAGTGGGTATTATTAAGGCCGAGCACAGAGACGTACAATGGACGGATTTTACAAAAGTCGTGGATAAATACATTATTTTAGCCATCACAAAAACATATTTCTCCAATTTGTCCGATTACTTTTTCTTATAGCATGCATTCCAGAATATAATTACTCTTGGATAAACATTTTTGAGAGCATATTCAATTAATTTTTAGAGGAGACAATAAGGATGATGATCTTTCGATAGAAGCTCCTCTTCCCGAAGACACAACTGGAGTTTGCGCGGTTTCCGATTGGGAAAATTGGTCCAGTTGTTCAGTCTCATGTGGTATAGGTTTTGAAATGAGGACCAGACATTTCCTCAACAAAATGGGACGTAAGAAATGTTTACACATTCCAACAGGTGAGTTTCATTCAAGAGTAATACAGGGTTCGGCAGAAAGGTGAACTCTTGAAAAAATAACAGTAACCTCGGTAATTTTTACTCGATTATTTCCTTCCTATTAATTTTGACCAATCCTGATAGTGATTGACACTGTGCAAAAATTATACACGATGTAATAAACTATAGGTGCTATCTAAGGTTTTTTTCATCTGACTCTAACTACACTGCGCAAAAATATTAACGCACATTATGGAAACCTCAATTTATTCTACAGCGATTATCAGGGAGACAGGTATGAATGTCCGAAGACCAGGACAGGGTAGACCACGGGTAACACTGCCATTCAAGAACGTTACTGAGAGTTTCTTCGTTGAGACGACGGTTTGCAACCGCTCGCCCCTTTCAAAATCAGCTTGAGCAAACTCATGGGGTGCAAATTAGCATTCAGACAATAAGAAATCGCCTCAGAGAATATGATTTAAGGCCTCGTGTCGCGGCAAGAGTCCCAGCTCTTACCCCAGCCGATCGAAGGACGCGTTTGGATTTTGCAGAGGGAGCATATCCATTGGAAAGAGGCTGATTGGGAAAGAGTTCTCTTCACAGATGAGTCTAGATTCTGCCTCAACCATTGTGATCGACGTTCCTTTTGTATACAGACGTCCACATGACAGATATGCTCAGTGCAATTTCCTGAATACTACTGGTTTCGGGGGAGGATCGATTATGGTATGCGGTGGAATATCTTCGACTGCTCGCAGAGACCTAGCGGTCGTTGATAATGGAGCTATGAATGCTGAGGTATATAAGGAACATTTCTTGAAGAGCCATTCACCCCATACATGGTGAAATTTCATTTTTATGGACGATAATGCGAGACCCCATCGTGGCGCGCATCGTTCGGGAGTACCTTGAAGAGGTTGTTGAAGAGCATGTAGTGCCATTCAGTCCAGATTTCAATCCGATTGAGCAGTTTGGGACAACCTCAATAGGAGGCTGAGAAGTTAATGACTTAGGAATCCAAATCAGAAAAATGTGGGAAGGATTAGATTAGAACATTTTAAGATCACTCATTTTGAGTATGAACCGTCGTTGCCGAGCTGTAATTAACACAAGGGTGGAAAGATCAAGTATTTAATCACTTATCAGCATTCCAGTATTTTGAAATTGTTTATTTCTCTTCTTTCACATAAGATTCGGTGAAATCCTGAATTTTCTTCCATCTAATGTCTTGTTTCGTTCAAAACCTTCCCGAGAGAACATAAAAAATAAGTTATAAAGTCAATGTATAGAGATAACTTTCATTAAAATTGAGATTTTCAGAATGTGTGTTAACTTTTTGCGCAGTGTGTTGATTGATTAAATGATTCAAATGAGGAATCATTGCCAACAAAAATTTAACCTATTGAGTATATTTTTATCTTAAAATAACTTTGATTCTCACATACATTCACAATGGTATAAAACCTTTTTTCTAAGGTTTTCATAATACTTAAAATATGGAGATCGAATTCAAATTTATGTCAATTCTCAATATGTTCAACTATTTCAGTGGAAAAAAGAAAATGTATGCGACCAGCTTGCATAGGAGGCCCCATCGAAATAGAAACAGAAGATTCATTGTGTCCGACCACAGAATGGAGCGACTGGAGTCCTTGCAGTACGTCTTGCGGCAAGGGATGTCAGGACCAGGACAAGGTTACTACTTGTAGAACCCAGTCTACAGAAAAACTGTACTTCTAGAATCGATATGATGCAGCATTCACCATGTCAGGAAATTCCTGATTGTACACTGAATGTGCAAGCTGCAAAAGGTAACTGAATTTGATAAGATTCGTGACCAAGCCTTCATCTCAAAAATGCTTTCATTACTTCAGACTTCATTTCGTTCAACAAGTGGAATCAATCAACGTGATTGGGGTTTTTGTGAAATCCAGCTAAGCATGTTAAAGACAACAATACTCCGTTCGCATATTATTGAGCACCAAAGTAAGCCTTCTTCAATTTATCTGAGGTTGGTAGTATTTACTGTCATAACGTAAAATAAAGTCAACGTTGCCGAATGAACCCGGTTGTCAATTCTCGGGCACTCGTTCGACGAACGTATAAGTTATATTGTTCACCCACGTGCCAAATCCTTTATGCGCCGGCAAATATTTCCGGAGATATAAAATTTTTAATTTCAAGGGGGGCGTTTTAACCCCCATGGATCCCTCTGTAAGTGGATGAAATTTTCAGGGAATAATGATCTCAATATTGTTAATCTACGTGCCAATTTTTTTCATGCGCCGGCAAATATTTCTGAGATATAAAATTTTCAATGTTAGGGAGGCGTTTTAACACCCTAGATCCGTTTTGTTAGAGGATGAAATTTTCAGGGAATAATGATCCCAATCTCGCCTCTGGGGATTGCGTTCGGGTGTTTCCGTCAAATGGTCTGCTGGAAACGGTCTGCTAGGTTCACGCCGGTGCCTCGTTCGACGTGCTCCGAGTTAAGATCAGAGAACACCTTGGTTTTTGCAATTTTTTCGTGATATTGACAAAATTGCGTATCGATCTGACAAGAAAATAAACAACATAACCTGGAATTTCTATATACACAGTGGGAATATGCCAAATTTCCATGGATTTACTTTGTGCTCAATAATATTTGAACGTAGTATACTTGAATTAAAATGACTTTGTTGACGTCAAATTCTTGATGATGGGACAATCATTGATATACATTGCGCATTCAAAATTTTTGTTTCTTGATATCTCAATTGGAATATTGAAAAGAAGAATCTTTATATTTCCATAACAAGACATCTGATTCGAGTGAAATTTATTTCGGAAATTAAGATTGATATACTGAATGTTCATGCAAAGTTTCAAGAGGATTGCATCATAAGAACCATAGAATTAGGTTATTTTTATTATTGATTTTTTTACATACTTGGTTTTTGAATTATTCTTGTCTGACTTTTTTTGTCTTATACCATCGTGCACTATTAAAGGGCCCATCACTAAGAGGGAAGCGCGAAGACTTGAATGCGCGTTGTACGGGGTACAGTTAAAACAGTGTGTGTATGGCGTAAATTTGGGAATGCGCAATTATCTCCGTCGTGTGGCGTGTGCATTCTTCACCGTACGTGGAAGAATGACACAAAAAACGACCGTGTATGGGCAACAAGTCTCTGCACGTTTCATATGTTTAGCAACACAGTGTCGGGTTCGATATTATACCTTGGACATTTTTTCCTTAATAACAACACACGCCACTGCCATTAACATCAGATCTTTTTTCGACGTCATCTCACGCTTGTAGCACATCCAAACCAACACGCAAAAGTGTATGTGTGTGGGAAATATGAATGCACACGTTTGCGTTACAGCAAACGTGCAGATACTTAACTGCGCATTCTTCCTTCTTAGTGAGGGGGCCCCTTTATATACCAACAGAACGCCCGATCGTCGTCATAGAAATTGAGTTACGACAAGTTAGAACCGTAAACCACGTATGCAACGGAAATTCGGATTATTGAGTCTTGGCAATCCGGATTATAAGGACATAATGCAATCTTGACGTCAATCCGGACTAGTAAATATCCGGATTATCGAGTCTCTACTGTATTCTGATCGTGCTCAGATTTTCATTTATATACTAGCATGAATCTCAAGTCCTATCCAAAATTTTTGAGGTACAGTAGAACCCCTCTAATCCGTCACCTACGGGGACGGGTATGGTCGGAACGCAAAAAAAAGGTCGGATTATTCCAAAAATCCAATATTTATTATGTTACATTAACATGTTATACAGACATGTTTTACAGTGAAATAAGTGATCTTTGATCTTAGAAAATGTTTGTAAACATGTTTCAACTATAATTAAAAATCAAGAAGTAGATATTTAATAAGTAATAAATAAAAGTAATGAAAGAAGAAATAAAGATACAGAGCTATAAAACTTAGTAAAAGCATTGTATAAGGGATTATACAATGGTAAAGTTAGGACGGCGCCTGGTCGGACTAACCGGAGTGACGGGACCAGCCGAGGGCGGATTAGAGGGGTTCTACTGTAATAGCATTATTGTTGAACAATGAACGAGAGCTCAGAATCACCTGATCAGGTCTCACATTTTTTTTCAATTTCATGAGTAAAATACGCCTCCCACCACATAATCGGAAAGATGTTGACTTAAAAACTAACATGATATCACATTTCAGTAGTGTGCCTGCAGGATTATGAAACCGGAGAGTGCCAGGGAAGCTTCAATCGATGGTACTTTGATAATCGAAAATTTATGTGTCTACCTTTCATTTATAGTGGATGCAGAGGTAATAAGAACAATTTCATCAACCTTAGAAGATTGCCATCAATCCTGTGGTGTCATAAAAGGTGGTGATTTGTTGATAGGTTCACTCCGCCAATACCCGGCCTTCAATATATATAAAAGGGTTTTCCAATAAGAGGTGTTATTTTGAATATACCGCTATTTCGGTAGATGTCACGTTTGAAGCTGTCATTTTTTGACATTTGACAAGGAGAAAACTACGCCATCATAAATATGGAACGATACACGCTTCAAGAACGAATTGAAATTATTAAAATTCACTATAAAAATGGTGAAAATTTGGCAGGAGAGAGACGGTTCGTAAAACTCGAACATTTTTGGAGACGGTTCGTCGTGAAGCACCTTGTCGGACCGCAATAAAAAATTGGTGGAAAAATTCGAGCTGTTGCGACAAGTTAGTGATTTGAATAATAAAACCCGTGCACGTCGCTCAAGAACAACCGAGAGTGTTGAAGAAAACCCAGGTTTGTCCATTCCTCGTCGTTCTTTGGAATTAGGCATTCCACAAACGTCATTACACCGTATTTCACATGAAGATTTGGGTCTTAAGGGTTTATAAAGTTCAGTTTACACAAGAACTCAAGCCGACCTATCATGAACAACGTCGGGTTTTTGCTGATTGGGTCGTTGAAATGCATGAAAATGATCCGGAATTCCATCGAAAAATCATCTGAGTGATGAGGCTCATTTTCACCTCGGTGGCTTCGTCAACAAGCAAAATTGTCGCATCTGGGCTTGGAAATCCCAAGAGTTATTGTTGAAAAGCCTCTCTTTCCTCACGTGTAATGTTCGGTGCGGTTTATTGTCCAGCGGAGTCATTGGACCTTACTTTTTCGAAAATGAGGCTGAAGCAACTGTTACGGTGAATGGATTGCGCTATCGAGAGATAATTAATTAGATAGTATTGATCTGAACTGAACAACTGTTAGTTCCAAACAAGACGGTGCTACGTGCCATACAAGCAACCATTGATTTTATGCGGGAAAAGTTTCCGGACCGTGTTATCTCTCGAAGAGTTGATCAGAATTGGCCACCGAGATCTTGTGATTTAAGACCTTGCGACTCCTTCTTTTGGGGCTAGGCTACGTGAAAGAGAAGGTCTACGCCAATAGCCCAGCGTCGATTCAAGACCTGAAAGACCTCAAAGGCAGCGATTCGGTTATGGAAAATTTCATTAAAAGGATAATGGTCCTGTAAGCGTAGTCGTGGTGGTCATTTGCTTGATGTTAATTTCCACTATTAACGGCATAGCTTCTTCTTTATAATGAAATAAACATTCGATCATTTATATTGAACATTTTTCTTTTGAATATCAAAATAACACATTTTATTGGAAAACCCTTTATGAAGTTGTTCTTTCTTTTGCAACTCATTATAACAATGGTTCTTATAGATTTCGCCACGGACGTACACCTCTACAAGAACTATTGCTGATGGAAATCAGTCCTCTAACACTTCGAGAACTGATAGTGCTAAGGTAGACTGTGTTGTTTCTAAATTCTCAAGTTGGTCCCCCTGCAGTGTCACTTGCGGTAGAGGGTATAGCTGAAAGTATAAGAACTATTTTAGTTCAACCGCAAAATGGAGGAAAGTTGTGTCCAACCAAACTAATAAGGAGGAAGAGATGTGCTGGACCACCTTGCGTTCAAAATTAGATAACTTTGTTTAATCTATTCTATTCCAATAGTTTGTATTAGGTTGATTAATAAATAATTATGTGATAAGTATTGTGAAAGAATTTTTGTGTGGTCAGGTGCTTCATACCAATAGACTTCATTGAAAATAATATTATAACACTCAGGTATTTCACCACTTCTACCTTATGTATTTTTGTGCGCTCGTTCTACTAACGAGTGCTATATGGTTTTGCCCAAATTTTTCGAATTTTGAGCCGAAAATGATATCACACGATAGGGTTAGCCCTGATGACGAATTCGTGGTCAAATTTAATTCTATCCGTAGGGCCCTCCGCCAGGCTGTTAGCAGAATAACTTTCGAAGGAATTGTACTAGAGATTTGAAATTTTCAGGATGAGTTCGGATCCCAAATGGCTCGGTTGGGTTTGTTAACCAGCCAAATCATACAGGGTGTCCATAAAATATGACCATTCAAAATTTTGTTCCTCAATATCTCAGACAAAACGAAACCCTTCGAAATAAAATGTGCGGCCATATCCAAAATGGTCATAATAACCTTCATGCAAAATTTTGTGGCCATAGTGTAAACAGAACCATAGAAAATTCAATTGGAATATTGAGAAGAAGAAACTTCATATTTCCATAAAAAAATATTCGATTCGGATGAAATTATTTCTTAAATGAAGATTGATACACTGAATGTTCATGCAAAATTTCGTGGTCATAGTGTCAACAGAACCATAGAAAATTCAATTGTAATTTTTTAAAAAAATCGCTATATTTCCATAACAGGGATAACCGATTCAAGTGAAATTTATTTTGTGAATCAAAACTGATATACTGAATTTTCATGCGAAATCTCATCATCAGAACCATAGAAATTAATTTTTGTAATTACATATTTATTTTTTATATATTTCATGTTTTGAATAATTTCCAAAATATAATTCCGATTGTGCTCAGATTCTGCATTTATATATTTGGTATCAATCCCAAATCCCATATAAAATTCTGAGGTAATAGTAAGGCTCTGAAAAGAGGAGTATACCAGACAACCATGCTGGGTCCAACCACAGACTCGAAAATTACAGAACAATTCGAATGAAATGAAATCTGTAATCGAATAAATGCTTATGCTTACCTGTCTAGTCTCCAACTTTATTGTTTTGAATAAAAAATCAATACTTTCTATTAACTATATCAAAAAAGCACGCAACTAACAATAGAGCACAATAACTGAGAAATTGACATTACCATCTGTAATTTTCGAGTCTATGGTTGGACACAGTCAGCCTGTCTGGCATACCTATCTTTCTAGTGCTCTAGTAATAGTCTTATTGCTCCACCAAAGAACAAGCGCACAAACGCTCCTGCTCGGGACTTTTCTTAATTTTTTTTACTAGAACATGACAAATCTTCACAATCAAACTCATGTACTGTCGGTGTTGACGAAGTCGAGTGTGCTTTTGAGCTCCTGCTATTCTCTGTATCAAAAATTCATCATTTTCAGCGCCATCTATGTGTCAGAATTAATCAACTAACCGAAAAAACGTAGTCGGATTTTTAGTTCTAGAGTTGTAGGGGCGTTTCCAATCTTTCTCATCTCCTTAATCTTTGCCCTAAATTACACTCAATCACTTCTACTGCCACTCGCGCTGCCTGAAATACTTCTGCGGCACGCGGCAGTATCGAAGGCAGTGAGAATTCACACTCTCTGGCTGCTGCATCATTTTTCTCGCGACCAAGTTTCGGAATGTCGAACAATGAATTTCTTCAGCAACCTAGTTGAATGTAATCACTTACTGCCGCTCGCGCTGCTGGTCCTTTGACTTCCGTACGAAAAACCGTTAATTGAGGGTTTAGCTCCCTTGTATAGGTATTTCGCAGTGAAATAGTTTCTTTTAATTTTTTTCCTAACAATCATATCAATGAACTCCCTCTAATATAGTATTCGTTTTGAAGAGTTTCGTGCTCCTGAGCTGTTCCAGTGCTTGTGCGCAACCAATGGCATCCCGTATTTCGATCTTTTGAGTTGCTCAGGAGCACGAAACTCTTCAAAACGAATATGCTATATACATGGTGTCCCGGAAAAATGTGGAAAATCTCTCGAATTCAGATAGAACATAAAAAATTTCCCATAATTTTTTTTCCTAGCAGTCCTCCCTAGGAAGATACGACCTCCTAAATGACGCCACTGGAAACCCATTTTAGCGGAATGAGTCTCAAACTACTCGATAAAATTTGATGAAAAATTGGATGTGATTAATAGTATTAAGGCCTTAAATCCCCGCAGTCAAATTTCAATTAGCTTGTTCAGTTTACTAGGGGCGGACTTGGTTGTACATTTTAATGCTTACATTTTCAACACCCTGTATCCCTGCATGATGAGGTGCTAAAAAAATCAAATTTGGATACCTTGAACATTAAGCTAAAGAAAAGGTACTCTTGTTCAGTGTCGATAAAATGAACCGTTTTCGAAAAAAAAATAATGAAAGAATTAAGTACATAATTGAAATTTATTCCACTAAAATGAATTTCTAGTGGCGTCATTTAGGAGGTCGTATCTTCGTAGGGAGGGCCGCTAGGACAAAAAGTTATGGGAACTTGTCATCTTATTTTTTTATGTTCTATCTGAATACGAGAGATATCATATCTTTTCAGCGACACACTGTATGTAACAGTCGGAGACGTTTGGGATGCCTTTTAGAATTTCAGTAAGAAAGTTTTCATGAAATGAAAAAAGATGATTTAATTTTTACAGAAAGATAGACCAAGAAATCAGATATTAACTAATTCTCACCTGAAAATTTCCAGTAGGTATACAGCTCTTCGATGGTGACGATGATGCTTCAGAAGTAATATCGGGGATAAAGGGTTGAAAGGATTTGGTTATTACTTCCGATGCAGTTCAGTAGATGATGAAACACTTTGTATAAGAACTTTTTCACAACACTCTTTAAATATTATTATATTATATATTATTATTATTTAGTGGTCTATTCAACAATTGGCGAATCACGCATGAGACATTATTAAAAATCGACCCCTAGAACATATATGCCGAAGCCGAATTCTTCATTCGGTACAATTCATTTATAAACTCCAACAAATTGTACATAAATGCAGTTAACCGCCCGACGCATTCTCGGCCACCTGAATTCGACGTCACTGGTCATTTGGGTAAGCGACCAACTTCATGTCTTTGTAACCTATTGTTCTGTGGTGTTCGTTTATTCTGTGACGTTCATAGAGTACGTTTTTTAACAGTACGTATCTGTTTTTGATTCGTCAAACAATTCGGTTCGGAAAAATTGGATTAGAATCGGTATCAATTGAATTAACAGAAATTTAGGTCGTAAAATTTATTGTGTAGTGCTTTCAGTTTTCCACAAGGCTTTCCCACCAGGAACGCAATAATATTAGAGGTTAGAGAAAATTTTCAGTTTTTCCTCATATCATTACCGTTCAATATTTTCGTCTGACAGTCAGAGTTGGTATATTTATTCAACAAAAAGAATACGTTTGTAATGAAGGTATTTTTCAGACTATATGCTTTTGGTATTGAAAGATGAAGAAAAACATTCATAGCAATAATTGGATTGTTTTTACTACTAGCACCACTTCCGCTAATACAGTGAGTATAATTCCTATTAGATATTCTTAATTGATTGTGTGATTGATACTTCCTATTTATATAGACGAACGTGTGAATTTCGGCATGTAATAACCATTATCCATCAGCTAAGAATACATTTCCTTCTTTCAATGTATTATTTTCTATAATTTCCTAATGATTTGGATATCATCAACTGCAATATTCTTTAGGTAAATGAGGTTTAAATGGGATATTAAGTTTCATCTTCTTATCTAATCTCAGGACACTGTTTGAGATTTGTTCTATCAGAAAAGTTTTGAAGATTCAGGCTAGCTAGTGAACTCATTTCACACTAAAAGATATTCATGTTTTGCATTCAATTGCAATCTGCTCAAAATAGAATGGTTCCTGAATATATATCTTTTCTACACAGATTCAAAAATCCGAAATTTTTCCTGTACAATTTTGTATTAGCCTCAAACAAGTATTTCGACAATCAACATCTCTGTTGTCAACATGAGGTTAAAAGCAGTTGTACGATAAGTTTTCCTCCCAATTCTTGAAGCCATTGAGTACTAGAGTACATTGCGAGGAAATTAGCAATTTCAAACTGAGCATTGTTGTGAATTATCTGAAAGAATTCATAATATGGCATAGTTGCTACAAAATTATCAACAATTTAGCATATTTCACTCTGAATTATAAGTGGAGTCTGTAAAAGACCTTCTTGTTGAGTGTCTGTACCATCAGGTGTCCTAAATTAATTGTCTTGTGAGGCGTCTTAGAAAACCGAT
Organism: Propylea japonica; assembly: GCA_013421045.1. Classification (NCBI taxonomy): domain Eukaryota; kingdom Metazoa; phylum Arthropoda; class Insecta; order Coleoptera; family Coccinellidae; genus Propylea; species Propylea japonica. The sequence continues at coordinate 53,090,820 of CM024242.1, forward strand.
GCGCTAGAACGAAATGAGTGGCACATTTTTGGGCTCGATTTTTGAGAGAATTCATTCATTCATTCAAGCTATTGGAGAAAATTGGAAAAGGGCCTCAAATGAAAAGTTCTCATAACTTCTTTATTACTGAAATTAATAAGTTACCCTAATGCTTTGACCTGATATCTGGTAATGAGCTCTGAAAACTGCCCCAGTTGAATATTCCACAACTAACAGAATATGAATACGGTGAAATTTTCGAAATGACCCTCATAAATATCGAAATTGCAAACCGTGAAGATTATAAATTCCTGCCCCATTTAAATAAAAGTTTCCTGCTGGCTCAACTCAAATTTCAAAAGTAACTTTAAACTCAGTAGTTTAGCCGTTATCAAGAAGAAAATTCAAATTTCACTTCAAAATGAACGAAACACTTAAAAAAGAATTTATCATTTCAAAAAATAGTTTAATGAGTTGGGAGTACTAGTTGCTAATGCGGAGAAGCAGAGGAAACAATTGAACATTTGATAAATAATTTAATTGTTCCATATACAGGATGTCCCATTACTCGACGTCAACCCGGAACCGGGTGAAAAGGAAAGTAATGCTGGTTGTCAGAAAAATATAAAAAAAATTCTAAGTTGCATGATTTTAAAATGATGCGCATTTAAAAAAACACGCAAAATTCCACACCCTGTGACATTCTTTTCGCTCCTGTTGCCACAAATATCAACTTTTCCAACTTTTTTCTTTGCTGTGTAACCTTGAATAATGCTTGTCTAAACTGTAATCAAAATTTTGATACCAGCTGATCTAGGTTTCATAAAAATAGGGCTTAATTCTCAGAAAAAAAAGTCGAAATAAACAATTGCCTAGTTTCAACTGACTGTATTGAAAAAAAAATGTACTACGTAGGTTTGGCATGTTTTTTCAAAAGTTGGCGCATTTAGTGAGGATTCCAAAATGGTATAATACTTGTTTAATTGCAGCTGCCGTAGTTCAAATTTATTTTCGATTGCCTTTGAATAAACTTTTTCGTTAACTGCTTCCCAGTAATAGAGTCCAATGGGTTCAAGTCCGGTGAACGGGCCGGCCACGAGATTGGACCAGAACGTCCGATCCATCTTCCGGAAAAAATGTTACCAGAAAAAAAATTTCAGAGAAATTTCTCAGGAAAAATTTTTTCTGGAAAAATTATTTTCTCTGCAAATTTTTTTTCTGATAACATTTTTTCCCGGAAGATGGATCGGACTTTCTGGTCCAATCTCGTGGCCGGCCCGTTCACCGGACTTGAACCCATTGGACTCTATACTGGGAAGCAGTTAACGAAAAAGTGTATTCAAAGGCAATCGAAATAAATTTGAACTACGGCAGCTATACTTAAACAAGTATTATACCATTTTGGAATCCTCACTAAATGCGCCAACTTTTGAAAAAACATGCCAAACCTACGTAGTACATTTTTTTTTCAATACAGTCAGTTGAAAACTAGGCGATTGTTTATCTCGAATTTTTTTTCCGAGAAGTAAGCCCTATTTTATGGAACCTAGAGCAGCTGGTATCAAAATTTGATTACAGTTTAGACAAGCATTATTCAAGGTTACACAGCAAAGAAAAAGTTGGAAAAAGTTGATATTTGTGGCAACAGGAGCGAAAAGACTGCCACAGGGTGTGGAATTTTGCGTGTTTTTTTAAATGCTCATTATTTTAAATCATGCAACTTAGAATTTTTTTTATATTTTTCTGACAACCAGCATTACTTTCCTTTTCACCCGGTTCCGGGTTGACGTCGAGTAATGGGACACCCTGTATACATTTCAGGATGGTTTGAGAGCTATACGAAATTATCGAGTCTTTTTTGAATTGGGTTGTTGATTTTAAATCATTTTTTTTTCTGTTTCTTTTTTCGTTTTAGATTCAGAATTTGGAAGGCATTTTGCGGAGGATTATCGTATATTTTGTTGGACTCAATAGAGAATCATTCAATAGTTTTTAAGCTTTATTTTTTCAAGAACGGCGAGATAGGGTTTTTCTACTGAGGTTTTTTCCTGAGTTCTGGTATCATACGAAAAAAATAGTATGGTATCCCGTTTTTGCACTAACCCTAGTTAGAGATTTTTATTTTTGGTTTATGCATTGTATTATTTTAGCTCCTGATTTCGAAAAAAATATATACAGTGGAACTTCCTTATTACGAAAGCGCTAAATCCGCAAAAAATCCGTAAAGAAATTTTGTTATACAGAAAATCTGTTTCTATAGTCGGCAATGTCGCTGTCGAATTCACTGATAAATTCAAGTTATCATTCAAACTTAAGCACTTGCGGTTAGACATTTTCACACAACTTTTCATACTAGCGTAATGGTAGATTGAAACCAAACAGCTAGGGGTGTATTTTAAACTGTTTCAGAAGGATCTCTCAGCCCGCCGTAATGATTAAGTTTAAGGTCGGGATTCATTACGTACGTCCGGAAATTTTCGGAAAAAACCCACCTTTATACCATCTTACCAATACCCATTCAAAGAGTGATGTTCTTTGAATATTTCGTTATAGAGAGAATTTACTTCGTTTTAGAGGGTATTTTTAACATGGAATTTGGATTCAAGGTGCAATGTCTTGTACAAAATTCGTTTTACAGAGAAATTTGTTATACAGACGATCATTATAGGGAAGACTGTATAATAGTGGACTGCCATACTTTCATCTTTGATAAAAGGACTAGTGTAGAATTTGGCATTTTTGAATCAGTATGGCGTGTGCTTATCGACATCGAACAGTATGGCATTGTACATTGTAATATTAGGTTTTCGCTAGTAATTCAAAGGACCATAATTAAAAAATTATACGTTTAATTCACTATGACGGACAGTTTGAGACGCCGCACCGGTATGGCATATGACTCCTTCATACTTGAGCTCATTACTCAAGGACATGGTTTTTTTGACATATTCAAAAAATTGCTAACTTCTCAAAATGCCTCACAATTGCGCAAATCATACGCCCTATTTCTTGCCGGCTCCCGGTGTATCCCTTTCTGAAATTGAATTTTGATTATCCGAATAACAACTACTGTAAAAGGTGTAGAAACACTCCAAAGATACTTCATCTTTTATGGGATATAATTTTCTTCGGTCCTCTATTCATCGACATAATACAATTTTCGCCTCTCCTCTACAATATATTCTGTAGCGACATGTATAAAGGTAACAGAGATCACTATCTTTTACTATATGCAGATGATACCATCATTATCTCCCACGATAAAGACCTGAAGAAATGCATAAATGGACTACAACTTCACATGGACAGGCTGATATCATGGTTCCATAATCCAAATAAATCTAAACTAATCATTTTCAACCACAAGATATCACCCAATTCACCAACGATAACAGTAGAGAGTAGAAAATAAACACCGTCCCCCACAATGAAATACCTCGGTATACAAATTGACAATAGAGCAAATATGAAACTCCAAACCAACATCAGTAAAAAGAAAACCATCGCTAGAGCTAAACACTTCCAATGCCTCACCTACAAAAATGAAGGACTAAGTATAGAAAATGCCACAAAGATTTATAAATCAATTTGCAGACCTATTCTGGAATATGGACATCCTTTATATTCCAATGTTTCGGACTCAGCACTGAGGAACTTAGAGGTGGGTGAAAAGAATTGCTCTAAGAACCATAACAAGACTGAGACATCCGCTCAATAGATTGCATAACCCATCAAATCAACTCCTATACAACAAAACCCGAATCACACCAATAAGAGAAAGATTAATCTTTCTAAATGAAAGATTTTCACGACGCCTGAGGGATCTGGAGGATATAAATGAGATGTTCCATAGGGAAAAAACAAATACACCACACCGAAAATTCCAACTGAGACCATTATAGACAGCCTCATGTTCACAGACTAAAATAAAATTACTTCAAATAATGAATTATATATATATAAATGTTTTTTTTTTTTGCTACATATTATTCAATAATTGTACAGGGCTGAAGGACTCCGGTCGATGGCCATTTGACTTGTTCAATAAATAACTGTATTATTATTATTATTATAATACAATTTTTCATATTTGGATTTCATTTTCAGCAAGAAGATGATGAAGCTGTTGTAGAAACTGTAATAGATGATGAAACTCCGCAATCAATAGATATAGCATACAAAAGTCCCGAATTACGCGAGGAAGGCAAAGTTTATTTCGCTGAACACTTTGACGATCCCGCTAAAGTAGAGAAAAGATGGGTCAGATCGGAAGCAAAGAAAGAAGACATCTCAGATGACATCGCCAAATACGATGGCGAATGGAAGATAGAAAAACCCTTGAGAGACGGACTGCCTGGAGATAAGGGTCTAGTGTTGAAAACAATCGCAAAACATGCTGCAATCTCTTCCGTATTGAGTAAACCTTCGTCTTCAAAGACAAGCCTTTGATTGTCCAGTACGAAGTAACTCTTCAGGACGGACAGCAATGCGGCGGTGCTTACCTCAAGCTTTTGAGCAAAGCCTCCGAACCTTTAAATTTAAAACAATTCCACGACAAGACTCCATACACCATCATGTTCGGTCCCGACAAGTGCGGTGGAGACTACAAACTACATTTCATTTTCAACCATCGAAACCCACTTAACGGTTCCGTAGAAGAGAAACATTGCAAAAAACCTAACGAACGACTGGAGGACATCATAAACGATAAAAACCCCCACTTGTACACCTTGATTTTAAAACCCGATAATTCGTTCGAGATCTTGATCGACAACAAAGTTGTTAATTCTGGTTACACTATTGGATGATTTCACACCGGCTGTGAATCCCCCAGCAGAATCGAAGATCCAACCGATAAAAAACCAGAAGACTGGGATGAAAGGGAAAAGATACCCGATCCGACTGCTACGAAACCAGACGATTGGGACGAGGAGGCTCCCTGCTCAAATTGTTGACGAAAGTGCAACGAAACCAGATGGGTGGTTGGATAACGAACAGCCTCATATACCTGATCCTGTCGCTGAAAAACCAGCGGATTGGGATACCGAGATGGACGGGGAATGGGAGGCTCCACTCATTGACAACCCGGCTTGTGCTTCTGCTCCAGGTTGTGGTACGTGGGAACCTCCGTTGATCAACAATCCTCAGTTCAAGGGTAAATGGAAGGCGCCCTTCATTGATAATCCTAACTATAAGGGAAAATGGAGGCCTAAGCTGATCCCTAATCCGGACTTTTTCGAAGATAAAACACCTTTCAAAATGACTCCTGTGGTGAGTAAAAATGGCGGAAAAATAAACATATTTCCGTCGATCTCAAAATAAAAGGTTATATTAATGTGTACAAATTGATCATTAATGATCCATTTTAATGTTAAAATTTTGCTATTTTAATGTGCAATCCTCATGGCAACCGTTCAGAAAGTATTCAGAAGCACTACAAGAAATGTCAAAACTCTACTGGAACATAGAAACATCGCTTCGCTCACGCGTTAAAATATCTTGACCATTAGTCGCTGTCTTTAATAACCTAGTTGATTAAAATTTTTACAATTGCCATTAAAATTGACACTTTTAATGACAGTCAATAGTTATTTAATCAACTAGGTATTAAAGACAGCGACTAATGGTCAAGATATTCTTACGCGTGAGCGGAGCAAACGCGTTAATAGTTCGAGACCATTAGTCGCTTGATTAATAACCGAGATAACAAGATTTTTCCGACGATCTCAATATGAATGTGTATGAATTTTCGATTGAAATACATTCTCATACTTTGAGTAAGGTTGCTATGAGGATTGCACATTAAAATAGCCAAAAAATTGACCATTTAAAATGGGTCATGAATGATCAATTTCGTTCACATAAACATCACCCTTTATTTCGAGGTCGGCAGAAAAATAATAATAATACACCTTTAAAGAATATTTATCCTTATGGTGGTATTCTGCTTATCATCTGTAACTGGCTGACTTACAGATTTGTAAATAATGCAATTCTGGATTTGTTCTTGTAACTTTCTATTTACAGTGTCACTTTTGAACTACCCATCGAAAAACATAACCTTCAATTGTAAGTTTTGATGATGTGTTATAATTCCATATAGTCCTTTCACGAAACTTTGAGCTGTCAGTTGGCCATAATAATTTGTCATATTCCACTGTGTTTATTAGAATTTCAGGTTATGTTGTTTATTTTCTTGTCAGATTGATAAGCAATGTTGTCAATATAACATTCTCTGATAACTCGGAAGCTCATCGGACGAGGCCGGGTAATTCGGCAACGTTGACTATTTTACTGTATGACAGTAAATACTGCCAACTCTGGTAAATAAACAAACGCCTACTTTGCGCTCAATAATATGTGAACGGAGTATATAGTCCGTTCACGAAAGTTTGAGCGCATAATAGGCGTTTGTTTATTTATCTGAAGTTGGCAATATTGGCTGTCATAACGTAAAATAGAGTCAACGTTGCCGAAAGTACCCGGCCTCGTCCGACGAGCTTGCGATTCAGTAGAGAACTCTATGCAATATTGACAACATTGCGTATCAATCTGACAAGAAAATAAACAACCTCACCTAAATTTTAATATACAGAGTGGAATATGCCAAATTTTCATGGCCAACCGACGGCTCAAACTTTCGTGAACGGACTATAGTTTCGATTTGAATTTGAAAGTACATTTATGTAGTTTGCGTTTGTTTCATCCAGTAAATAAAAACAGGAAAGAAAAATTTCTTTTCCGCTATAAGATAATTCATAATTTATTATTCATTCATAAGGAATAATAATGTGTTACTTATTGCCCTTTTTGGGTAATGCAATAGTATTTACATTTCTTCTTGGTAAAAATTGCTGTAGAGGATTTTTTAAATTAATAGGTTTGTTCCAACAGCGTATTTTTGACCGTACAATGTACCGTACAAGGGATCGTTTTGTATCGCATTTATGCGCAGGTCAGTGCCGTGTACGGTTCAAGGGCTGGTTCACAGTTTCAGGTTGTTGGAACGCTTTTGTGTACCCGTGTATCGTTAAAAAATTTGAATTTTGTGTTACAATTTTTATCAGCGTGATATGTTTATGTTTCTATTGTCTTATTCTTTCGATCTTATTGTCACTGACAAAATAAATAATCCCTAGCCTAGAGATTTTTTTATCTAAGTTGTTTGTTGTTACTTATTCCGCTAATCTAATTATCTAGCCTGTCTTCACATCCTTTGAGCTTGAAAGAGTATTTTTTTTATAAATGAATTCTTCAATAGTATGTTCGCTTGAATAAATATCGGAAATGACATAAAACTTCGCCGAAAAATGAAATAAATAAAATATAGTGTGTTATGTTACATTTCCGATACGTTGTATACTTGGAAGGGTAATTTCCAATTTTGAATTCTCTTCTAAATCGAATATCCTGCTTGATGATGTCTATTGTTTTTTTATTTTAAGCTTTTCATCTATTACTTAGTTACTTTTCGGAAATAAAAGTGACTTCCCCAAGTACACGGGATTACAAATGTGGTTCAAAGGAAACCAAATTCTTTATTTAAGTACATGGTATTCATATGGAGAAAGTGGGCTTCTTTGAAATGAGAATTCTGAAGCAACTTGGAAATAAAACTGCTCACGTAATAATTGAAAATTTCAAACATTTCCTCACCATACACTGTTATTATCTACTTTTAATTCTATAATTCTAATACTTTCTTCAAAGTTTCCAAATAATGAATAATTTCCATTTGAATATATCGTAACAAAACAAGCGAGCAAAAACTGAAAAAAATCAGAGACCTGTCTCTGAAAATACCACAAGAACAAATGAGATGAATAAATGAACCTCATATCCATAAATAAGAAACTTTCTTTCGATCTGAGAAATAAACATAACCGTCCTAACCTAAAATAAATAGAAATACAAATGGCGCAGGTCAGTACCAAACCAGTACAAACGATCCCTGCCTCCTAGCAGGGATCGATTGACCGTACACTGTACCGTACATGGGACGGTACATAGGTCAGTTGGAACACGAGACAGCGATTTGGGATCGTTCACTGTACCGTCCAAAAACGCTGTTGGAACGCCTTCTGTTTACTACGCATGTGGTGGACCGTACCATCGCTGCTGTTGGAACAAACCTTATAGTACATTGCTTCTTCACTGTGAACATTTTCACAAACTGGGCATCTGGCATTTCAAAAAGTTCCATTTGATCAGGCAACTTTTTCTTTTCAATTCTCATAAAGTTGCTATCTAAATGATTATTCTTAGATCATGTATATTATTTTACAATATGCTTACCTCTTATGATTTTCTTCCGATAACAACCCAATTAAGAAAGCCATGTTATTGTTATTCATCATGAATTTCTTATTTTAAAATGTTGGTGTTCATCTAAAAATGAACAAATCATTCAATGTAATCTCACAATAGGTCATCTGATAATGCTTCTGACCACCCGTAAGTACTCGTAAATATTTGAAGATTTCTGTAAGCTACAGATCCCCTAAAGAGATCCAGAATTGCAATTTTCCTGTAAGCTCATGAAAAGTTACAGATGAAAGCAGAATACCACCATAATTGACTTCATTGACTTTTGTTCTTTAGGAGGCAATAGGTTTCGAGCTTTGGTCCATGTCCAGAGACATCCTCTTTGACAACATCATAATAACAGAGGACATCACTATAGCTGAACAATGGGCATCTGAACCTTCGAGAAAAAAGCGTCAGAAAATCGCTAAAGATTCTGTAAGTTCATTCATGTTTACGTTAAATTTTCTTATATTTTTTTATGAAAGGTTTCTCTCTGGGGCCGCATTCTAAAGGCGACCAACTACAAACCCGGATGGTGGGGACTATATTTCATTTACTGTCTTATCCCCATCGTGATGTATATAGTTTACTTATATTTTTGTGTTAAGGAGGTATTTCATATATGATCACTTATAAGTAGCCTTACTGCTTACGACTTTAAAATCATTGATGTTGAAATGGAGGAGTGCTATAAGAGTTGCCAATTGCTTAAAAAAATACCGAAAATCAGTTCCTTTTTGAGCTCTTGTTCTACTTGGGGTACGACTCCCTGATGAAGAATTCGTGGTCAAATTCAATTCTGTCTGTGGTGCCATAAGCACGTTAAGTTCGTTAACCAGCCAAACCATACAGGGTGTTACATAATTATGGCCATTCAGAATTTTTATTCTTCAATAACTGGGACTAAATGAAACCTATCGAAATGCGGCCACGTGCAAGATACTCATAATAAGCCTGATGCTTAATTTTATGGCTTTAGTGTTTACAGAACCATAGAAAATTGAATTGGAATATTGAAAAGAAGAATCTTCATATTTTTATAACAAGATATCCGAATTGAGTGAAATTTATTTTGTGAATGAAGATTGATATACTGAATGTTCATGAGAAATTTCAAGAGGATCACATCATCTGAACCATGGAATTCATTATTTTTAATTATTATGCTGGGATTTTGCATTCATAAAGGGTTTTCCAAAAAGAGGTGTTAGTTTGATATTCAAAGAAAAATGCCATTTTTCAATATAAATGATCGGATGTTTATTTCATTATAAAGAAGAAGCTATGCCGTTAATAGTGGAAAATAACATCAGGCAAATGACCACCACGATCACGCTTACAGGACCATATCCTTTTAATGGAATTTTCCATAACCAAATCGCAAAGCGGCTGCCCTATGTTCTCGATAGCCTCACGAATTCCATCTTTGAGGTCTTGAATCGACTCTGAGCTATTGGTGTAGACCTTCTCTTTCACGTGGCCCCAAAGGAAGAAGTCCCAAGGCGTTCAATCACAAGATCTTGGTGACCAATTGTGATCACCTCTTCGAAAAATAACTCGGCCCGGAAACTTTTCCCGCAAAAGATCAATGGTTTCGTTGCTTGTGTGGCACGTAACGCCGTCTTGTTGAAAGTAAACGTTGTCCAGATCAATACTGTCCAATATCGGCCATGAAAAATGCCTAATTCCAAAGAACGATGAGGAATGAACAAACCTGGGTTTTCTTCACACTTTTGGCTACCACAGCAATATTTCGGCTTTCTTGAGCGACGTGCACGAGTTTTTCTTCACATCACTAACTTGTCCAAACAGCTCGAATTTTTCCAGTAATTTCCAGAATGTTCGAGTTTTACGAACCGTCTCTACCAAATTTTCACCATTTTTATAGTGAATTTTAATAATTTCAATTCGTTCTACTTGTCAAATGTCAAAAAATGACATCTTCAAACGTGACATATACCAAATAACACCTCTTATTGGAAAACCCTTATATTTTGTATCAATCTGAAGTCCTATACGAAATTTTGAGATAATAGCCTTATTATTACTCCACCAATGAACAAGATCTGAGAAGCATCTGCTCTGGTCTTTTCCAAATTTTTTATGCAATAAATCAACTTTTAATCTTAATAGCTGAATCCTGAAAAGATCCGTACGTCTGTGAAGATTTCATTTCTTCATTCCTATGAGATTCTAACCTAAATTTCTTCCTTTGACAACATTTTTCAAAATGTAAGACTGAAAAATTTATTGGAATCTGCACAGTTCTTCTAATATTTTCAGGATATGCTTATTGAATTTTCAGCTTTGAATAAAAATTGATTTTTTGCATGAAAAAGGTAAGACATGTTCGGTGTTTCTTAAGCAGTTGGTACTTACTTATGGTAATCATCTATTGTATGATGTTTTTGTTATCCTACTTCTTTCTAAAAACCCATATTATCATTTCAAGATCGTTTTCAATAACTTTGTAAAGATGAAAGTTAAGTTCCCGTCCCACCCTGTATTATGAAAAGTATCTTTTATAGTAGTCGCTAAATTATCATTTTTTCCCCTAGGAGAGTGTTGTAGACAAGCTTGCTAGTCTTACAGTGGAATATCCAATCTTATGGGGTGTTTACATACTGGCACTAGGCATACCTGTAGTATTAATTTTATATTGCTGCTGTAAACCAAGTAGCACTGCTAGAAAGGTAAAAATTTGATTAATCCATTTTGACTAGTTGACTCATTTAAATTATCGTTTAGGAAAAGGAAGATTTACAGCGTCAAGCTAAACAGAAAAAGACTGATGAAGTGACTGAAGATGTAGAAGAAGAAAATGATGGTGCGAGATTAGTTGAAGAAGATAATGAAGATGTGATAGTAGGAGAAGAAGAGAACGAGGCAGAGGAAGAAGTTGAAGAAGAAAAAGAGGTAAATCATAGAGTGGTGAAGATGAATAATCTATGTTATCAAAAAAGAATTTTTGGAAACTTCTCCTTACATCATTCATATACAGGTTCGGAAACATAAGAAATTCAATGCATCAGAGAGAGAGAATTTTGCCGTACAGTTGAACAGTGTATGACAGAGTAAAAAGTAAACCTAGAGTTGCCTTCACGCATTGTTATGCAGCCAAGTGGAATCTGTTTATACGCGCGAAGAAAATTCCGGCGTTGCGAAATCGTGCCGTATGTTTATTCCGTATTGGTATAATTGGCTTACCGTTCCTCTGCTCTGATACTAACGGCTTGCGTCTGTCCCTGATAATTCTGTCAGTTTGGCAACATTGTCTGTTAGTGTTTAGTTACTCAATGCGTCGTGTTTACATTTTCATTTCGATTTGACATTCATAAACTGAATTATTTTACTGATATGGTGGCAGTTTATTGTTGCTTAAGGCTATTTCGTTAATTATAGCTAGGGCAAAATTACGAAAATGTTGTATTATATTCAGGAATTGGAGGAATTCAAATCTAACCAATTGTTTACACCCCAGTGTGGCAGTAAAATGCTTTCCATCTCACTCTAATGCTTGGCTGATAACAATGCAGTAGTATTCACGCCTAGGGGCATCTCTATGTTTATTTCTTACTCTGAGAGTGGTATATTCAAAAGATTTACGTGCTATACTCCGTTCACGAAAGGTTGAGCCGTCGGTTGGCCATGGAAATTTGGCGTATCCACTGTGTATATTAAAATGTTAGGTTATGTTTGTTATTTTCTTGTCATATGATACGCAATGTTGTCAATATTGCATAGTTATCTGATAACTCGCAAGCTCGTCGGACGAGGCCGAGTACATTCGGCAACGTTGACTTTATTTTACTTTATGACAGTTAATACTGCCAACTTCAGATAAATAAAGAAACGCCTACTATGTGCTCAACCTTTCGTGAACGGACTATACGTTTCGGACTGGAATGAATGGTCCTATGCGGATTATGCAGTTCTCTTTGTCTCATTGTTGGGAGTGGCCTGATTAAACTAGTATGGTAGACAACTTAAGGTACTCGAATCGAGTATTGCGCGCAGCCTGACGCATTTACCCAATGCGTCGGGCTGCCCGTGTTACTCGATTTGAGGTAAACTAGCAACTTTTTAACGAAGAAAGGCATAAGATGCAAAGCTGACAATTTGTAGAATGATCGAAGTATGATTAAGTTGGAAAAAAAATTCCAAAAGGGTATATGGAAGTACAGTAGAGACTCGATAATCCGGAGAACGATAATCCGGATATTTACTAGTCCGGATTGTCGTCAAGATTGTATTATGTCCTTATAATCCGGATTGCAAGACTCAATAATCCGAATTTCCGATCGTTGCATACGTGGTTACGGTTCTACCTTGTTGTAACTCAATTTCTATGACGACGATCGGGCGTTCTTTTAGTATATAATAGTGCACAATGGTATAAGACAAAAAAAGTCAGACAACAATAATTAATTAGTGAAATGGAATGGAATGTTTCTACCTCCAAACCATACAGCTTTGTTACAGCATAATATGGATCATAATGATATTAAATTAACATAACTGAAATACCGAAAAGGCCTTTCAGCACATATTTTTTCGATCCTCGAAGACGGGATAATGTTTAGCAATGCATTTAGAGCATAGATCAATTCGATGCAGTCTGTTTATTCCATAACTCATGGCAATTACTGATATTCAGCTGCTGAAAGATATACAGGAGAAAGCGGTTGTTCAGCATTCTTTTTCCTTTACAGTAGAAAAACGTAAAATATCTAATTATTCCAAATAATATTTTGTTTTATGGTTTCGATAATAAAGCCTATATTTATTTCAACCGTTTTTTTAAATTGCATCTTTACTAAATTGTAAGACGCGGTGTTCCGGATTCCTCATTGATCCGGATCATCCCTTGCATTAATTGATCCGGATTATCGAGTCTCTACTGTATAACGAGAGGAAAGGGGGTTAAACATCCATCTTTTTTTTCGGAAAAACAAGTCATAAAGTGCAAAGCTGGCAATTTGTAGAATAATCTGAGGTAGTATGAGTAAGTTAGGAAAAATTCCCAAAATACCAAGTTGAAGAATAACGCGAGGATTGGGGTTAAAAGTAATTTTTTTCCGAGAAGGAGTCATAAGGTGCAAAGCTGACAGTTTGTAGAATGATCAGAGGTTATTGTATAAGTGAGTAGGAAAAAATTTCATACTACCTCCTATTATTCTACAAATTGCCAGCTTTGCACCTTATGACTTTTTTTTCGTAAAAAAATTGCATGTTTAACCCCTCCCCTCGCGTTATTCTTCCACTTGGTCTTCTGGCAATGTTGTTTTCGACTTACCCATACTACCCCCTATTATTCTACAAACTGCCAGCTTTGCACCTTATGATTTTTTTTCGTTAAAATTGCATGTTCAACCCCCTCCCTTTGCGTTATTCTTCCAGTGTGCCTTCTGGCTGCCCGCCTTACGCTATGTCGGTAACAATCGAACCTATGAACGATAAACTACCCTTGCACCTAGTGATCCTTACTCCTCCGTAGCCAGCTCTTAGACTAAAGGTTGTTTTATTCGAAGATAAAAAATGACCTGAAAAGACACAGTTTTTTTAATTTTGGGTGCCTATAACTAAAAATTTTGAGGTTCCTAATGAATTCCAACTCAAATTGTTGCATATTTCTAATCAAAATTTTTTTTATTGCTTTTAGGATGAAGTTCCTTCTACGTCGGAGAAGCCTGTAGAAGAGAATACTAGGAAGAGGAAAGTTAGAAAAGAATAAATATGATATTATCGAGATCATCCACCATAGTTATTCTAGTTAAATTATTGAATCCAGGATTTTTATAAATCTATAATAGATAATTATAAGTATTATTACACTCGAAGAATTGAAAATGGCATAATATTCAATCGGTTTATGTTCACTTGAGCTTTTCATGGTGTTTACGTAATTGTAGAACTTTTGTACATATTTTTTGTATGTAGTTGTAATTTGTCTGGTTTGCAATTTGGAAACGACCAAAATGATTTCGTTGTTTGCATATAATATAAATAAAAAAATTCATAATCATTTATTTGTTTTTTTTCTAAACAACCTACCTTAATATTCAACATAAAATAGTAGCATCGAATTGAATTGTTTTCAACATACAGATTTGGAAATTCACATCCAAAACATACCAAATTCAATGCATCAGAGAGATAATTTTGCCGTACAGTTGAACAGTGATATATTGAGAAGATTGAGGTGCAACGCTTCGGGTATGAATGAATGGTCCGATGCGGCATTTGTCTTATCGTCGGGAGTGGAATGAATAAATCAGTATGATAGGCAACCTAAAGTACTCTAAGGTCTTTTTAATCTGGCCACTCGGGAATCAAAGGAAACGAAGAGGCCAATACACTTGCCAAAGAGGGCGCACGAATGTCACTCATTGGCCCAGAACCCTTCTGTGGATCTGGAGAAGGGGAAAACCAAGAGGGAAAAACTCTGATGGAATCTCCCAGGGATGGATCATTCCACTAAGTTCCTTCGGAACTTTGAGACAGCGGGATCCAAAAGATCTGGATCTTAGTAAGAAGCAGTTTACACCTCCTCACTGGCTTTCTCATAGGACACTGTCGCCCCAGAAAGCACCTGTTGAGAATGGGATTATCGGACACTGACGAGACTGTGTGGACGAGGAAGAAACCCCATTCACCTAGTCACGGAATGCTTTGGCATTGCGAGCCTAAGGAGAGAATGCCTTTGGCGAGAAACTTGTAAGAGTGAGGAACTAGCCTCGTTGAAGCCTTCACAAGATATAAGATTCATTATATCTCTGGAACTGGAAGGCGAGCTGTGAAGGGGGCACAATAGACATTGAGGTCGCAGTGAACTGTAACACCTTTTTAAAGATACCATTTCGAGAGAAACAACCATATTATTCTTCCATTGGACCATCCATCCCGTCAGTGGTTGCGTTCAGCGAAAACAACCGTTGCAAATTTGATCACTGAGCGTTGACTGATCAGTAGGAAGGTTTCTGAACGGTATAAACTTGTCAAGTATGCTCACATAACCTAAATGTCAAATTTACTCCACCTAAACAGCTGACAACACTGTAAACAGACTACCGTGATCAGTGATCGACCGATCAGCGAGCGTACTTTGTAGTCGCTCAGAAAAATGGCGTTCGCTCAGTGAACATGTTGAGCTTGCGTTCGCTCAGTGAACATGTTGAGCTTGCGTTCACTGATCAAGTGCGTTAAGTGCAAATTCACCCAACGGTTTTACAACTGTTGTGTCTGCTGAACGCAACCTGTAACATAGCACGTAAGTCTGCAGAATATACCATTGTTCAACTGGACGGCAAAGTACTGTCTCTAATGCATTGAAAATCATATGTGTCCAATGTGACTTTCGAACCTGTATAGATATATGATATGAACCTAGTATAACTGATTTCATGATAATAAAAAATAAAAAGTTTGGAAAAAATACTTTATTTACAATATCATTTACAAAAATGTCAGGATAAAAGTCAAGTGCAAAATATTCACAAAACAAAATATTCATCAGGAGGTATGAATTGTCTGCATCTATGGCAGTCTACAATCCAATCAGGTAAAACACATATAGCTTTTGTATTCACTGAACTCAGATTTGGAGCTTCTTCTTTCCCACAAATTATGTAATCAATATCTTCCAAAGGATCGTCAAGTAAGGACCTGAAAATAATTTTTCAACAATAATAATGAAAGCAGAGAATAATATCAATCGATTGAAATCAACCAATATTAAACTCATACTTCGGAGCTAATCTCGTCCTCATTCAAGGCAAAATGCAAGGAAGTGGTATCAAACAGAGCACCTATGGATGGCCATTTCGTCCTTATTAGGACTCATCAGCACGGGGTAGCTCTGAATGATACAAGGTTTTCTTGGAACTTAAAACGAAATTACACCTTCTTTCAGGTATAAAAATACCATTAGGTTTTTTGAAGATTTTCCTCCAAAAATTAACTTCAAATATTTTGCGAGATTTTCAAATGGAAAATGGAAAAATCATTTATTTTCCATAGTTTTCCAATGAGATGAACAAGCGCACAAAAACGATAAACTCACCCTTCATGAATGAATATGTAGTTTTTCAACATCTCCTCTACATCATCTTCGAAACTACTGTCGATAAAGAAAGCTTTATTCTTGAAGAAATCAAACGGTTTCTTTTTGACCTGCTGTTTACGCTCAACAGTTTCTTCATCGGTATCTGTATCTACAGTGTAAACAACACTTTCTTCCCCATTCTTGGGTGATGGTTTTATTTCAGTTGCATCGTTATTCAAATTGTCTTTGGAGCAGTGTGGAGTTGGTTCTGGTGAACCTTTGTTTTGTTTTCGATTGGAATGTTGGTCTCCTTCTCTTTGATGAATGCGCCAGATTCGATTGTGATGGAGTGCTATCTTTATTTTTAGTAGGGGTGCTTTCAAGTCCATTTTTCAGCCCCTGAGGAGTTGTCCTTTTAATCTGTTCAATTATGTCTTCTGTGTCTGACGCTTGTTCCCTTGAAACAAACAAGAAACTAGAAATTTTTCAAAGACTCATTTAAAAAATGATAGAGGAATGCTGTAGACGGCATGATGAGTTTTTCAAAAAAAAAGATCAGTTGTAGTTCAGCGATCACCGATTCTGTCCACCCTGTACATACTTCACTTCAGAAATTAAGAAGTTATCAAAATGCCTAAAGTACCAATTATTAATTATTTTGGGCGCTAGTTCTACAAACGCGTGCTATATCGTTTTGCCCAAATGTCTGTAATTTTTGAATTTCGAGCCCAGGAAGAATCCATGGTCAAATTCAATTCTGTTCGTGGAGCCGTCTGTCAGGCCTTAAGCACGATAACTTCCGATGGGATTGAGATTTTTACGCTAAGTTTATTTCCCCAATGCCTCGGCTAAGTTCGTTAACCAGCTAAATCGTCCCATAAAACAGGGCCATTCAAAATTTTTGTTCCACAATATCTCACACAGAACAAAACCAATCGAAATGAAATTTCGCGACCACATACAACATGCGTATACCAAGCCACATGCGAAATTTTGTGGCCATAGTAAAAACAGAACCATAGAAAATTCAATTCGAATATTGAAAAGAAGGAACTTCATATTTCCATAACAAGGTATCCGATTCAAGTGAAATTTATGTTGTGAATGAAGATTGATATACTGAATGTTAACGCAAAATTTCAAGAAGATCGCATCATCTGAACCATATTAATAATAATAAACAATCTTTATTCCTGACCCCAAAACAGTACAAGTACTGGCACAAGGGCCTAGTTTATAGCTAAATTTAGCTTACAACAAAGTAAAATACAAAAACATGAAAAAATACAAAAACATGAAAAAATACAAAAAAAATAACATTAGTTCACTCTAATATAATACTTTTAGATTAGATTAGATTAGATAGTGGTCGATCGGCACGTTGATTACCCTTCTGCACTGCGACCAATAAGGTCTTTTGTGCGTTACCATGCTAAAACTACGTTTTTCCCAGGAATCTAACCTCCTTAGCAAAGCTGGTTACTTCCTTAGGAGACTTCGCTCTTATGTCGGCTGGCGTTAATAACGCGCCACCTAGTAGAGTAAGTCTGGTTTGCGCCAGCGCAGTGCACTGGCATAGTATGTGCTCGGTGGTTTCAGTGGCCGATTCACATAACCTACAAATGTCGGAGTTTTCTTTACCGATCTTGTGTAGGTGATATCTCACGAGACAATGCCCTGTGAGAAGTCCGATTAGCAGCCTTACTCGTTTTTTGACAACGATAGAGCTTGTTGAGCCTTCTCTTTGGAAGGTTCGATTAGTCTCTTTGCTTGTCTTTGACCGGATGTGTTTATCCAGTAAGAGTGTTTCTCCCTTTTTTCCCAAACGCCTACCTCTGCCTATATAATACTTTTATACAACCTACAATCACAAAAGAGTATCACAGACTAGTAAATAAAGTTTCAGTTCATGGCACATTTTGTTTATCGAGGTAGCACTTAGTAAATGTATCGGTAATTGATTATACGAGGAAATGCTGCTAGCAATGGGGGAATTTAAGGGTTTGTGGTTCTGGCGAAAATATTTCTGAGGTTTTCTTTTTTCCTAGCTTCATGGTTATGATAATCATCATTTTGGAGTAGTACAGTGTTGGTTTTTAATAGTTTTTCCTTCATTTTGTAAATCAATTTTGTTTGTTCAAGGAGTCTTAACTTTTCTACATTTAATATTTTTGTTATTTTATAAACTTGAACTGTCGGTGTGAAGTACTCTAGCTGGTATATTGTCTTGACTGCTTTATTTTGCAGTCTTTGAAGTTTTTGCAGGACATATTTAGAGGTTGGTCCCTAGCAGGTAATTAGGTATGAAAGGTGCGGTTCTATGAAACTGTAATATAGTAATCTTCTTGTGCAGTCATTCAGCTGATTTCCACATCACTTTATTGCACCGATAGGAAATCCAATTGGAATATTGAAAAGAAGAATCTCTATATTTCCATAACAAGAATTATTTTTTTTTGATTGTCGAGTTTTTACATGTTTCAGTTTTTTTTAATTATTTCCAGAATATTATTCTGATCGTGCTGAGATTTTGCATTTAAATATTAAGAATCAATCTCAAGTCCATTACAAAATTTTGAGGTAATAGCCTTATCGCTCTATCAATGAACGAACCCTCAAAAGCACCTGCTCAGGGCTTTTTTTCGATTTTTTTTGTTGATATTCATAAACGTATCTGAATCCCATTGTACGATGGCCTGATAATAAACAACAATTATTATATTATTATTTTACCTACATTAAGGCTTCGTCCACGAACCCTTGTCTAGTGTCTTCAACTTCAGGAGATGGTGATCTAACTTTAGTTATTGTCTCCCAGATTTCATCTTCGCTTTCATCCTTCTTCTTCTCTTGTTTGTCCAAAGCATATCTCCTCCAAGGTAATTTTTTTCTTTGTGAGTAGCACTCGTCGACCCATTGGCTTGTCACAATTTTTCCTA
Organism: Propylea japonica; assembly: GCA_013421045.1. NCBI lineage: Eukaryota > Metazoa > Arthropoda > Insecta > Coleoptera > Coccinellidae > Propylea > Propylea japonica. The sequence continues at coordinate 53,110,089 of CM024242.1, forward strand.
TACCTTTAACTTGGTTGAATTTTGGAGTATTCATAAAGGCACATCTGAAAACCCAAAATCAGAGTGAACAATTCATTTAGAATTCTATAATTTGTTGTAGCCATTTGGCATTCTTGAACAAGTGTTAGAAAATTGTAAATAAAATAATTCAGGGTTTTCCAGTTTCCTACATTGAAGAAATGCTTCCTTTAAAAAATGTTCTAGTTTGATTAGAAATACAGGAACTTCCCTATAATAGGGGCGTTCGGCATCGACATCGGACGTGCCGGATCGAACCGTTCGTTTATTACATCCGGATTGAGGGGAGTACACATCTGGAGCGTTCGTCATAAAAATCTGAGATCGGACGTCGATCTTTTCGCTCGGTCTATTTCGACGGAGCAAAGCGATTTATCCATAGATTTTTATGTTTTTATACATTTTTTTGTTTTATGTTGAGTTTCCTGATCCGACAACTGATAGATTGAAAAATTCTAACACTTTCATTCTTCTGTTTCCATTCATTCATAAAAAACTTAATTAATTCATTAAAATTTTTTGATATAACTATCGTAGTTATGAATGGGCAGGAGGAGATTTTGCTATCTTGTTTCTTTTTCGCGTGATTAATTAATTATGTAATTAGGATCTTTCGGTACAACTATCGCCATATTGAACGACCAGAAGGGGTAATTGCATTCCTCGTTTCTTTTGCATTCAGTGCCTTTGCACCTAATTATTTAATTGAGATTTTACAGAAGAGCTACAAAAAGTGTGAAAGTATAGTTAAAAGATGAGCATATTTCCCAAAATAGTGATCTTTGAAATCTCATAATCTATAAGAGTAGAACAGAGCAGTATGTTCGGTGGCAGATGCTCTGTACCGTTCGTTTATTCCCAGATATTACAGATGAATCTGTACGATCTGTGGTTACGTGACTAAAAAATCCGTCTGCTCGCGGAGGTCAATGCGAACGGGCTTAATGAAAGCGCTTAGTTCGCAAAAAAAACCTTATAAAGAAATTTCGTTATGCAGAAAATTTGTTTCTACAGTCGGCAATGTAGCGATCGACTTCACTGATAAATTTAAGTTTATCATTCAAACTTGAGCACTTCCTTTTAGACATTTTCGCACAACTTTCACACTAGCGTAATGGTTAGATTGAAACCAAACAGCCAGGGGTGTATTTAAAACTGTTTCAGAAGGGTCGCTCTATCCGCCGTAATGATTTAGTTTAACCCACCCTTTTACCTTCTTACCAATACCCATTTAAATAGTGATGTTCTTTGAATATTTCGTTATAGAGAGAATTTACTTCGTTTTATGTAGAGGGTGTTTTTAACATGGGATGTAGATTCAAGGTGCAATGCCTTGTACGAAATTATAGGGAAGTTCTACTGTACTTGAATTCATTGATTATTTTTGAACGCTCGTTCTACTTGAAATATGCTATATCGTTTTGCCAAATGTCTGTCATTTTCGAATTTTGAGCCGAAAATGGTCTCAAACGATAGGGTTCGACTCCCTGATGACGAATTCGTGGGTAAATTCAATTCTGTCCGTGGGGTCGTCTGTAAGGCGGAACGTGAGCACGATAACTTTGGAAGGGATTGTCCTAGAGACTTTTGATTTTCAGGGTGAGTTCGATTCCCAAATGCAGCTGTCGAGTTCATTAACTAGCCAAATGGTAGGAGGTGTTCCATAAAATATGGCCATTCAAAATTTTTGTTCCTCGATTCTTCAGACAAAACGAAACCTCAGAATAAACCTCACGAAAAATTTTGTTGCCATAGTGTTTACAGAACCACAGAAAATTCAATTGGAATACTGAAAAGAAGAATCTTTATATTTCCATAACAAGACATCTGATTTGAGTGAAATTTATTTGTAAATTGAGATAGAATGTTCATGCAAAGTTTCAAGAGGATCGTATCATCAGAATTATTGGTTTTCTGCATATTTCATTTCTTGAATATTTTCCAGAATTTAATTCCGATTGTGCTGAGATTTTGCATTCATATACTTAGAATGAATCTCAAGTCCTATATAAAATTTGGAGGTAATAGCAATATTGCTTCACCAATGAACGAGCGCTCAAAAGCACCTGCTCAGGGCTTTTCTTCAATTTTTTCCTGAACTGTTGGGAATATTATATTATATTGGGAAAGTATTCATTTTTCATTGAATTTATACTTACACCAAATGTGTGCAAGTACTATCCCAATCTGGTTTATATTTGGCACCCATTTCTAATATTTTTCCCCTCAAAGTAGCCCTTGTAGGATTTTGGATACCACTTATAACAAGTACAACATCTTCTAAGAGCTTGTTAAACGGTTTAGATATTTTAGTGTGCTTAACTTTTTAGGTGATTTGACATCTGCCTCCTGAAGTTTCCTCTTAGAAGATTCTTTTTCTGCTTTATCTACTGCAGGTTTATCTCTAGAATGCACAGCAGGTTTTGTTATTTTTTCTTTTTCCGGTTTTGCTTTTCTTCATCTGTTTTTTGATTTTCTTTTTAGATTGCGGGGAATTTTTGTCTTCTTCTTCTTTGAGTTTCAGTTTTTCAGCATTTTTTCTTTCAATGAGTTTGTCAATTTTAGGATGTGGTTTTTCTTCGTCTTCTGTGTAGAATAATTCATTTCTATTTCTGGCTTTAGGAGTGGTTTCTGAAGGGGCCAGTTTAGTTTCTGTTTTTGAGGCAGAATTTCTCAAATTATTAAGAAATGTTTTTGGCTGCCGGATGGGTGAACTATTGGGATTATTAAGGAGGCTTGAAGTAGCAGCCCTAATAGCAGCCGCAGCTGAAAATATTAATTTATTTGAATAAAATTACCCGCTAGTTTATATTCTGATTTTGATTATAATATGGAAAAATTAAATAGAATAAACAATGAAAGCGGAGAATAATATTAATTGATTTAAAATTAATCAATATTAAACCCATACTTCGGAACTAATCCCGTCAACGCACAAAGAACATGCACAGTGGTAATATCAAACAGAGCATCCATAGATAGCTATTTCGCCCTAATTGGGGCTCTTCAGTATGGAGGAGCTCCGTCTGAAAGGCATTCTAGGTTCCATTATTTGAAGAAATGTCGCCTAGCTCTGAGAATAACAGAACCAAAACGACATCTCTTGGGATCCTTACAAACACCTACCTCCGATGCATGAACCTTGAACAAAGTGCAAGATGTTTATCCGTTTTTCATACAAACTGGTGGTAGTCCAACTATGTGGATTTAACCTTCAGTCGATGAAATGGAAACGCTCTTTTAATCGTCATAAACCAGAAGTGGTGATAATAGAACTAAGGATCCCAAGAGATGGTGTTTTGGTTCTGTCATTCTCAGAGCTAGGCGACATTTCTTCAAATAAAGGAACCCAGAATGCCTTTCAGACGGAGCTCCTCCATCTTCTTCTTCTTCTTCTCTGTGCGGTGCCTTTCCGGCCGAACAGAGGCCTAGTGGCCCATTGTTCACCCGCATCGTTCTATAGAGACTCAGCTCCTCAGACACGAAGACAGAAATGTCGCGAGCCTGCCAGGAGTGGTCCCTCTCACCATAGGTATAGAAGGTGTTGGATTTCCTAGGTGTGTTGACCTTAACTCAGTAAGGTTCCCACAGTTGAACAAAATATGCTCAACCGTTTCATCAGTACTCCTGCACCACCGGCATAGGGAGCAGCTTGTCAATCCCATTCTCTTCAAATGCTTGTTAAACAGGTGACCAGTCAATGCACCAGTCACCAGACCGAGTTGTTTCCTCTCCAGCAACAGAAGTCTTTTGACCTCAGATCGCGAGGACGGTCTCTCAATGAGAATCCTCGACCACCTCAGGCCCACCCCTGCGCTCCATTCCGAGGAAAATTCCCTGTTCAGCCAGTTCCTGAAGAAACTTCTGACAGATGTGCGACAGATTGGCAGCGCAGGCTCCGGACCAACAAATGCTAATCCGGCTCCCCGCCTAGCCAGTTCATCTGCCTTGACGTTACCAGGTATATCCGCATGAGCCGGATACCAGATTACTTTCAAAAAGTTATCAGAGCCCAGCCTACGCAGAGCTTTCCTGCATTCTTCTACCAATAGAGAGTCAACTCTAACATCGGATAGGGATTTCAGAGTTCCCTGGCTGTCGCAACATATGTAAATGTGCTGGCCAGAGTATCCCCTGCGAATATTTACTAGTGCGCATGCAAGAACTGCAAATAGCTCAGCCTGCACAATGGAACAGTCCTTCCCCAGAGGGATATCCTGATTGAAGTGAGGACCCACAATTCCGACACCTGACCCTGTTGCTGTGACAGAGCCATCAGGGAACCAGGTGGGACCATCAGGACTAAGAAGCCTATTTGTTGAGGACCATAGGTCTCTGTCAGGAACAATTACCCTGTAGGATTCGTCGAAGTAGAACTTAGTGCCCGCGCGGTCACCTCTTTGGAGAAGGGGAGCGTGAGCATCCTTAACCATTTTGAGGGCCCTTGCGTGCCCAGTGAAGAGTCCCCCATCGCGCCATTGTCCCTGTTCCCAGATTCTTAGAGATGTCTTCATAGCCACCTCCTTCACAACTAGGTGCAAAGGAGGGAGACCCAGCAGACATTCCATCGCTACTGAGAGCTTCTCCATACTGAAGAGCCCCAAATAGGGCGAAGTAGCTATCTATGGATGCTCTGTTTGATATTACCACTATACATGTTCTTTGTGCGTTGACGGGATTAGTTCCGAAATATGGGTTTAATATTGATTGAATTTAAATCAATTAATTTATTCTCCGCTTTCATATTTTATTATACCTGCTTTACTCTTAAACGTATGAATTTTCATTTGGTTTTATCAAATAGAATATGTACCTGATAATGGTTTATTTTCAGTTTCAGCTTTGAGCTCTTTCCTTCTAGCGAATAAAGAACCATTTCCAAAGTCAATTGGTGATTCCGGTCTGAGAGTGAATTTGCCCAGTTTGATTTCACCGTTAACATCAGATTTTTCTTTTTCAATAACCGTATTGGAGTGAAATTTAATGAAAGAAAGGCCATATTGTACATGTCTATTAAACGGCTGGGTACAAACAACTTTTATTCTATCCCACCTCTCATCACACTCCGGTTTTAGAAAAATCTTCTCTTTTAAACATTCTCACTCTATTTATGTTCGTACTGTGGCGAGATTCAATTGCAGACATGAAAGATGACATCACAAGAAATGATTTGTAATCATTCTCCATTTCTGCAGATCGGGAAACCAGCACTTCAATGTAGGATGAGTGTTCATTGCCGATATCAATTCCTGTGATAAGGGAAGCTTCTTGCAATTGAAAACATATAGTAGCATTTTTGGCGCCTGCAGAGGCGCACTTCCACTTCAAGGAGGTATTATTTCCCAGTAAGTTTTTAGCAACATGCACCTTAGAGAAAAATTTTTCTGTAGGTATTGGTGATTTCCCAAGCAAAAAGTAAAACATACCTTATCTTCACTACTGAAGCTTATAATACGTTCTATTTTCAAAGGAGGCATTTTAAAATAAGTTCAACAATGATTGTACTTTTGGCTCATTCAATATTTTGCTGCTTGTTCATTAGAAAAAACACTTTCCTTCTAATAAGATTTTGAATTTTTCTTTTTCAAGACGTCATTTCCCGCTACAAATTTAGGGTTAAATCCACAGAACACAAATCATAAACAAATATGTCACAGAACTGTTCTTTATCGATCGGGGTTTCCTCATTGAACTAATAACATTATTAATTCTATGGGTTTCCTACATACCTGATTTAATAACATAAAATTTTGCGTTTTCTATAACTACTATAACTATAATCTATTTTCATTTAAAAATAATCACCGTTTTCTTCTCGCCCCTAGATCAGGGCGGAGCTAAGGGAGGCAAGGGCTGGCCCATGCCCTAAATTCTTGCAGGCCCCCTCCGGAATATGGCCTATGCTGAACATAATTGTATCAATTATTTCATTATTACCCTCACTGAGAATTCTGTGCCACCCCTACCCCCCTCTCTTGCGTCACCACTGATCTAATGGCGAAATGACATCTTATATAGTCCGTTTAAGAATGATTGACATCTCGGGTGGCTGTGGGAAATCGAAAATATGTTGGTATCGGTCCCGTTCAGTGAATTTCGATTTGTCAATAATTCTTAAACGGACTATATGTATATTTTTGAAACGAGAAAAAAAAACGGTGATTATTTTTGAAATAGGCTAAGTTTTGTTTCCATAAGAAACAACGAAAGTTTATGGTATAAATCGGGAAGAAAAATCCTTAGCAGAAATTAGATTGAGCCACTGGATTCCTATAAAAAAGTGTCTGCATATAATGTTTTTGTTTCACGTTTTTAGCAAAAAAAAGGGAGATAATGACTAAAGTTGACTTTGCCTAAATGTAAATTTTCGCTTATAACTCGAAAACAAAAAGATTGCGCAATGCGGTAGACGTCACGATGAGTTTCTCTAAAAAATGTGACAGCAATGTTCCATTCATTTTCCTCAATCTCTATCAATACTATCCAATTTCGGCCATAAAAACGTTTGTGGAATCCCTAATTCCAAAGAATGACCAGGAATGTACAAACCTGGGTTTTCTTCAACACTTACGGCTACAGCAGCAATATTCTCGGCTGTTCTTAAGCGACGTTCACGGATTTTATTCTTCACATCATTAACTTGTTCCAACAGCTCACATTTTTATAGTGAATTTTAATAATTTCAATGCATTCTTGAAGCGAGTATCGTTCCATTTTTATTAATGGCGTAGTTTCTACTTGTCAATAGTCAAAAAATGACAGCTTCAAACGTGACATCTACCGAAATAGCGTGCTATTCAAAGTAACACCTCTTTTTGGAAAACCCCTTACTTCTGCAGCAGTATCGAAGGCTGTGAGCATTCACACTCAGCTGCATCATTTTTCTCGTGACAAAGTTTCTGCAATGATGGACGAAGAAATTCCACAGAAACCTAGTTGAATGTAATCACTTACCGCGGCTCGTGCTGTCTTTGACTTCCGTACGAAAAACCGCCAATTTAGGGAGCGTAGGGCAGAACGAGTGGATTACATTCTCGTGCTGCCCACTTGCTTGCTCACTTACCTGCTCCCTGCCGTGGAAGATACTTGTGTGTGTTAAACCTCAATTACACTCAGTCCTTCCTACTGCCGTTCGCGTTGTCGGCAATAATACCCGAAATACTTCTTCTACAGTATCGAAGGCAGTGAGCATTCACACTCTGCTGCAACATTTCCCTCGCGACCAAATGTCGGCAACGACGGAAGAAGAAATTCCACAACCTTGTTAACTTACAGCTGTTCACGCTGACCGGTCCTTCGACTTCCGTACGAAAAACCGCCAATTCAGGGAGCGTAGACCAGCACGAGTGGCAATGGGAGCCAGCAGGGAAGTGTAGTGATTACGTACAGGGTATCCCATTTTGGGCACTTTTACGGGATATCTCCGTTATTTTTAACGTTAGCGGGATGCGGTTTTCGCGACAGTGTGCTACTTTTTTGTGAAACTAAAGATGGTGCAATCAGTTTTTGCATAGCCCTCTTAGTTTTTGCTATACAGGGCGGAAATGGAAAGTATCACTTTTTAATCACCCCCCGTATCTCAGTTGTGCTTGAACTTGGAGAAATGGTTGAAACGCATTCCTATAGATTGTTTTCCGTAGAATCCAGTGGCGTAGTCAGTATTTCAATTAAGCTTTCCGTTTTTGAGTTATTGAGCAAACATATGTTTTTTTAAATTGGACACCCTGTATATTATTTTTATTCCTATTGAGCACAATATCAGCTTTTCAAAAACATATTATTTTATGAATTTATTTCTAAAACCAAGCTCAGAATTCAAGATTTTGTAATTCAATTGTCAATAACTAAGAAGTAAGCTCTATGACTGTTTATCAAAAACAAAAAAAATGTCAATGCTTAGTCGGTTGGTTTGAAAGTTTACAGTTCTCTCAGTTTTATTATTTATTATATTATATTAATGATTCAGTTTTAAGTTTTTCTCATTACGGCTGCTTACGACATTACGAGAAATATGACATGCTTGTTTGTGATGTAGATATTATGTTAACATTATTTTCGACTTCTAACGAAATCTTGACATTTATTTTTTGTTTTTAATAAACAGTTATAGCCTACTACTTAGTTATTGACAATCGAATTACGAAATCTTGAATTCTGAGCATGGTTTTAAAAATAAATTCATAAAATAATATGTTTTTGAAAAGCTGAGATTGTGCTTAATAAGAATAAAAAAATAATATACAGGGCGTCCAATTTAAAAAAACATATGTTTGCTCAATAACTCAAAAACGGAAAGTTTAATTGAAAAACTGACTACGCCACTGGATTCTACGGAAAAAATCTATAGGAATGCGTTTCAACCATTTTTCCAAGTTTAAGCACAACTGAGATACGGGGGGTGATTAAAAAGTGATACTTTTCATTTCCGCCCTGTATAGCAAAAACTAAGAGGGCTATGCAAAAACTGATTGCGCCATCTTTAGTTTCACAAAAAAGTAGCACACTGTCGCGAAAACCGCATCCCGCTAACGTTAAAAATAACGGAGATATCCCGTAAAAGTGCCCAAAATGGGATACCCTGTACATTCACGTACTGCCCACTTCCCTGCTCCCTGCCGTGGAAGTGAGCTGAGTGTCTATTAGGATTGAAAAAAATGTTAAATGATTTCAAATGATTACAACCAATTTCAGACGACAATAATTATTACGAGATTAAGCAATTTGTTGAATGAATTTTGTGTGCACTTACCTCGAGAGTTGAAAGAGATGGTGTCTGTGAATTCACCCCCAATCTGGTGGCAGAGAGTTGTTAAGGATAGGTGAAAGGGATGATTAACCTTTTCTGCACCGGCTTCGTGGTTATTACTTAATTCGAGTCTCGCAGAGTTCACTCGAAATTGCTTAATCAGTTTTTAACAGAAGAATAGGAATTGAAATAGATGAAGATGATAGATGAATTTTTAAATTAGCAATAAACTAAGTTTGATCACTTTTCGAGTAAATGCGCACTGTTTTATACTTGAAGGAAAATAATTAATTAATGGCCATGTTTGTTGATTCCGCGGCCGCAGGTGGCGCCAAAAAACAACAAATTTTCTCCAGGAGCTACAGGGTACATTCACGACGTAACAGTTGTAGTTCAGAGATTACCAATTCTGGTCACCCTGTATACCATGCAGGCTAGGTGCGAGTTGGATTAGAACTAATTTCCGGCAATACAGATGAGGTGAGAATCAAATAACACTTCCTACGCTAGAATTCAACTTGCTTCATTAGATTCACCTATCTATTTTTGACAGAATGTTGTGATCATGTTTTTGAGTTAGAGATAGAGAATATAATTCATTAGTGAAAATTCAAGTTATAGGTATAGTCTCGTAGATTTGTAAAATTCTTAGATATTTTTATTATATAACTTTCGAAAGAGTTCACATGAACAATATTTATAGAAATACTATATAACGTTGTATTTATTTATGAGTTTTCCATTCAATTTACGGTTGATTTGAATTTGAATTGTGTGTGACTGTTTATGATTCAGCAGTATTAAGTCTATATTAATCTACGTTAATTCCTTTTGACGTGTGTATGAATAAACGGCTGATAATGTTTGTCTTGAGTAGAACGTATGTGGCAATGTTTTTTTATGGAGGTGTTTTCCTAGTATGAAAATATGATTTTATTATGTTTGCGCCATGTGATCCTCCCCTTACCGTCAGTTAGGGTTGCCATACGTCCGGGATAAAACAGGTAGGATATAGTTAGGCTTATTGTGCGCGTCAAAATTATTGAACAAATTCATTTTCTCAGAAGAAAAATATTTGGCAACAAAATCCTGAAACTGGTTCATTTTTGTTTCACTTTTACCAGATTTTTATGCATTTATGAAGGATTTTTTTGCACCCTGTGCCATTCCTATCAACCCTCTACATTTTTTGAACAGTGAATGTGGGTCATGTGTGGTACTTTTTTGGCAAAGTCTTTATATTTTTTAGAATAAGTTAGTTCAAAGGTGTTTTCAGTATGTGTACTTTGTCATGGCTTATTTACTTTGAAAGATAGTAGGTACCTGATGAAATTTGAAACCGAATGGAAGTCGACCATTACAGTTTTGTCATGCACAACTTTCAACCCCCTCACGAGAAAATATGTGATATCATATTTGATTATTGCATCCAAAACGATACTGGTCATTTTGAACATTCAATTCAACTTATCTCGTAATGCACAATGGTTGTCCGGGTGGTATTTCATTGCCGAAGTAAATTTCCAATGTCACCCATTTTTTTCTCCATTGAAGGGTTTGTAGGGGTTGAAAATTTTTCATGAACAAAACTGTAATGGTCGACTTTCATTCGGTGACAAATTTCATCAGGTACCATCGTGACATAGTAAATGGACTATGACAAAGTGCAGATATTGATAACCTCATTGAACTAACTAATTTAAAGAAAAATCTTGCCAAAAGTACTTAACCCACATTCCCTATTCAAAAAATTTAGAGGGTTGATGGGGATGGCACAGGGTGCAACAAAAATCTTTTAAAAATGTATGAAAATTCTGCAGATTTGTGACCACCAAAAATATCTTCAATTTCTATTGTTCAATCTAAAGAGTAAAGAAGTTATAACGGATGGAAGTTCTATTTTGTTTAGGTAATTTTTTTTGTCATGTTGATGAATGTTTATGTTTATGTATATTTTTTTTCAATTATTCTGGCGACCCCATTTGAATAATCAATAATGAAATACTTAAACTGTTCGGCATTCGATTCTATTCATATTTGAGTATTTGACTTACTGTCCTTCCTGGCTTCGCACTGGTAATGTAACTAATCAGAAAAAAGGGACAACTCATCTTCGACTTCTCTCCATCGGCATCTACTCTTTCCTTATCATTCAATTTTGCAAAACTATTAAAAATATGTGTTCGATATTTATTTTTCTCGCAATTGCCAGAAATATACAAAAATAAAATAAAAAATAAATACGCTTTCAGTTTAAAGAAAAAGAAAACTTTATTTCATCTCCATTCAATTGTATGAAAATATTTTGTTGAATAAACCTTGTTTGGACAATTGATACAACAAAAACACAATCAATTTTGGTGCAACCGTTTGAATGCAATGCGCTCACAAAATAACGATAGGTTCTCTTTTATTCATATTCATTAGAATTTAACGAAATTAATCTCGATAATCGAAAAAGTTTGATTTCACATATATTTCCATTCGACCCATCAATACGGTGAGACATAATTCTGAATAATGTAAGATGCCAGACTTTTTGAGCGCTAGTTCTACTTAAACGAGTGCTATATCGTTTTGCCCTAATGTCTGTAATTTTCGAATTTTGAGCCGAAAGTGGTCTCACACGATGATAATGAAAAATCCGAGGTCAAATTCAATTCTGACCTTGGGGGTTGTCCGGCCGTAAACACAATAACTTTCGAAGGGATTGTCCTAGAGACTTGAGATTTTCAGGGTAATTTCGGTTCCCAAATGCCGCGGTTAAGTTCGTTAACTAGCCAAATCATACAGGTACTCCATAAAATACCTATGGCCATTCAAAATTTTTGTTCCTCAATATCTCAGACAAAACGAAACCAATCAAAACGAAATTTTGCGGCCATATGCGAGATGCTCATATTAGGACTCATGCAGAATTTTGTGACCATAGTGTGAACAGAATCATAGAAGATTCAATTGGAATATTGAAAGGGAAAATCTATGTATTTCCATAACAAGTTTTCCGATTCGAGTGGAATTTAGATTGTGAATGGAGATTGATATAATAAATGTTCATACAAAATTTCAAGAGAATCGCATCATCAGAACCTTAGAATAATTTTTATTAATTGTAAAGTTTTTAGATATTCCAGTTTTTTAATAATTTCCAGAATATCATTCCGATCGTACTGAGATTTTGCATATATTCAGGGTGTTTCTGAATTGATACGAAATACTCAGGGGGGTGATTCCTCAGATAATTTTGGGAAAAAAGTTTCCATAAATGTATGTCGGGAAATGTATTGTTTTCAACAAACAGTGTGTTGAAGTTTTACTTAAAATTTGAATGAATAAAGTGGTACGTCACTGAAATATTTTAAACAAACAATTATTTTTTAATTCTCCGTTCAATTTGTGACAAAAAATCTCTTCAACCAGTTTTTCGCGTGGGGCACCGTTTTTAAATGAAAAAATATTAACGCGTATTTGTCGTTACTTTAACCCATAATGTATGACGCTACGTTAAGATGTTTAATTTTTTTACATGAAACGGAGCCCCACAGAAAAAAACAGGCAGGGTAGATTTTTTATCGCAAGTTGATCGAATAATTCAAAAATAATTGTTAGTTTGAAATATCTCAGTGGCGTACCTCTTTAATTATTCAGATTTTAAGCGAAACTTTAACACACTGTATGTTGGAAACAATGCATTTCCGGACCTTCATTTATGGGAACTTTTATCCCAAAATTATCTGAGAAATCACCCCCTTGAGTATTTCGCATCAATTCAGAATATATTTAGTATCAGTCTCAAGTCCTATACAAAATTTTGAAGTGATAGCCTCATTGCTCCACCAATGAACGAGGGTTCAAAAATGTTCGGCCAAACTGGATGGTTTTGCGATCTGGCAACCCTACCGCCAGCCCTGTCTTTATCTCATCCATTTCGAGCGTTCTACTTGTTGTTTATTCCTTGGTAAACACCATTAGAAATATTAGAATATGAAATATATCGACTTCGACAGACGCCTCTGACGCTGGGATATCATTTTACGTTGTTGCTATATTATAACAAAATCTGTGCAGTGTTTAGACATGACATCTCCATGGAATGGTACCTTAATTCTTCTGGAAAAAAACGAAGAGGAGTGCCTCAAGAAATTGGTACATGAGGACGATCCAGAAGGACAAACGAAATTTTGTCCGCCTGTTCATGACGGTATTATGTGTTGGAATAAAACGCTGGCAGGAGAACTAGCAGTTCAGTCTTGTTCCTTGAGCAGACATTCACCTACGTATGAGGTGAGTATTTTCTGAGCGATGGTGCAGATTTCTTAAAAAAATCCTTGCGATACTTCTTTTTCTTAGATGGATATTTCAGTTCATTTTGAGCGTTTGTTCCTAGGAGAACAACGTTCAATACAGTGCGCATCAAAATTATGTAACAAATTCATTTTTGTGCGCTCGTTCTACTTAAGTTTAGTTTAAAAAGAAGTTACAGTTCACTGTGACATCAAGGGCTATTGTGCCCCCTTGTTCTGACAGTTCTACTTAAACGAGTGCTATATCGTTTTGCCCAAATGTCTGTGATTTTCGAATTTTGAGCCGAAAATGGTATCAAACCTTAAGGTTAGACTTCCTCATGACGAATTCGTTGTCAAATTAAATTCTGTCCGTGGGGCCGTCCGGCAGTCCGTTAGCACAATAACTGTCCAAGGGATTGTCCTAGAGACTTGAAATTTTCAGGATGATTTCGGGTCCCAAATGGCTCGGTTGAGTGCGTTAACCAGCCTAATCTTACAGGGTGTTCGATAAAATATGGCAATTAAAAATTTTTGTTCCGCAATATCTAAGAAAATACGTAACCAATCGAAATGAAATGTTACGGCGAATGCAAGATGCTGATAACAAGCCTCATGCAAAATTTTGTGGCCATAGTGTAAACAGAACCATAGAAAATTCAATTGGAATATTGAAAAGAAGAAACTTTATACTTCCATAAAAAAATATCCGATTTGAATAAATTTATTTTAAAAATAAAGATTGATACCCTGAATATTCATGAAGAATTTTGTGGCCATAGTGTCAACAGAACCATAGAATATTCAATTGGAATATTGAATAGAATGATAATAATGATAACCGATTCAAGTGAAAGTTATTTTGTAAATCTAAACTGATATACTGAATGTTCATGCAAAATTTCAAGAGCACCGCATCATCAGAACTATAGAAGTTTCATTTTTTGAATAATTTCCAGAATATAATTCCGATTGTGCTGAGATTCTACACTTATATAATATTTGGTATCAATCTCAAACCCCATAAAATTCTGAGGTAAAAGTCTTATTGTTCCACCAAAGAACGATCGCTCAAAAGCTCCTTCTCAGGGCTTTTCTTAAATTTTCTTCTTTACGAATAAGTTAGTGCAAAAAGGTTTTCAGTATGTGCACTTTGTCATGACTCATCTATATCGATACGATGGTAGCTGATGAAATTTGTCACCGAATGAAAGTCGACCATTACAGTTTTGTTCCTGCACAACTTTCAACCCCCTCACGTAAAAAAATAGAATGTATGAAACACTGCGCTTCTATTATGATCTATTATTATGTAATTTTGACATAAGTTTGTCACACGTTTTTTATCATTATTCCGAAATTGAATTCGATATTTAGGATGAAATATCATATCTCATATCACTATTTAAATCTATGGGAGATGATTACCCTCCAATAGGGTCCTGTAGTGGTCAGGGGCGGATCTAGGATTTTTCTGAGGAAGGGGCGATTCCAAATTGCATAGTAATAAATTTCGAAGAAATATTTTAATGTGAAACATACTATGCAGGGTGTCCCGTAATTAGACCGACAACTTCTAGTGAACAAACTGTAAACTTCTACTTTCTTTGGCAAATATATCAATCGACAATCACCCTTTTTATCTCAATGTCAATATACCTATGAATAAGGGCCAATCCATCCAAACACATCCAACTTTCAACTCTTCGTGAAGTAGAAGAGCTTCTTTCAGCGGTAGCTACTGATATTGGTAGTGTTACTAAATTTTTTAAATATTTTGCGATTTTTGGATAAAAATTTTGGTCTTTACTCATTAATGTTTCGATGGCAGTTTGGCAACAATTTTATTCGAAAGTCGAAAGTCAAGATGCGTGTGCTTACGTATACTTTTTTCGCCAGGGGGAGGGGGCGAAAACTATTTCGCCCCCCCGCTAAATCCACCAATGGTAGCGGTCTTAGAAGAACAGGAGATTCGAAAATCATCACTTGGAATGCCAGACCTGGTTTAAAACACCCTCCTGGCCCAAGAGCATGAATTAAGTATTTTGTATCTAAATATTGAAGGTATTTATTCGAATAGTTTTAAGTTTTAATTTTGTAAAAACGGCAAGGCAGGGTTTTTTCTACTGAGGTTTTTCCCTGTGCTCTGGTATCATACGCCAGAAAAGTATGGTACCCCGTTTTGCACCAACCTCAGCTAGGGACTTTTTTGTTCCATGTATTGTATTTTGTTAGCTCTCAATTCAAAGAATAAATAAATGATCTTAATTAGGTATGTTATTAGTAAGTTTCAACTTATTTAGAAGGTTGAAAGGGATGGCACAGGGTGCAACAAAAATCCTTTAAAAATGTATAAAAATTTGGATAAAGTTGAGTAAAAATTGACCTGATTCAGGATTTTGTTGCCAAATATTTCTCTTACGAGAAAATGAACTTGTTCCACAATTTTGACGCGCACTGTAGTATAGGTCAAGAGCAGTTCTGCCAGTGCCAGTTGAGCAAAACCTGAGGACCAACATTAACCTATGTATACAGGGTGCCTCAAAAAACTGACCCTGTCTCTAGGAGAAATCCATTCATTCAAGAAAAAGGGCATTAAAAAAATTTATGAACATATACTTAATTTTGCATGAAAATTCAGTATATCAGTTTACATTCACAAAAGAAATTTCACTCAAATCGGATATCCTGATATGGAAATATGAAGATTCTTCTTTTCAATATTCCAATTGAGTTTTCTATGATTCTGTTAACACTATGACCACAAAATTTTGCATGGGGCTTTTATGAGCATCTTGCATTTGGGCGTAACTTTTCATTCAGATTGGTTCCGTACTTTCTGAGATATTGAGGAACAAAAATTTTGAATTACCATAGTTTATGGAACACCCTGTACGATTTGGCTGGTTAACGAACTCAACCGAGCCATTTGGGATCCAAACTCATCCTGAAAATTTCAAGTCTCTAAATCAATCCCTTCGAAAGTTATTGTGCTAACTGACGGCCTCTCGGATAGAATTGAATTTGACCACGAATTCGTCTTCAGGAAGTCTGACCCTTTCGTTTGAAACGATTTTCGACTGAAAATTCGAAAATTACAGAGATTTGGGCAAAACGATATAGCACTCGTTTATGTAGAATGAGCGCTCAAAAATGAAACCAATAGCTTTCAGCATATTTGAATTGGATATTCTGATGTCACAGAGGGCTTTCTTCAATTTTTTTTATTTTCTTCATTTGAGTTCATACAGAATAAAGATAATGGAACAACAGCATCCCAGATGTGGACGCCACTGCTCATCTTCAACCACCTCTTGATTCAATAAATTATTTTCAGATTGAGCTTGATTGAGAAATTACATTAACCCGGCTGCTAGAGTTTATTAATAACCACTCTGGATGGATACAGGAGTAATGAAATATTAATTTATTCTATCAATAAGGTTCAGTTGATAACACGTACAAGCCAACAAATAATGTGTTGCTGGGATATCTGGAGTCGATTCCACACGAATTTGATGCTTTAAAAATTTAAGAAAAGCCCTAAGCAAGAGTTTTTGAGTGCTCGTTCATTGGTGGAGCAATAAGACTATTATCTCAAAATTTTATATGGGACTTGGGATTGATACCGATTATATAAATGCAGAATCTAGGCACAATCGGAATCATATTCTGGAAATTATTCAGAAAATGCAATATTTAAAAGATAAATGATTAGAAAAGAATTATATTCTATGGTTCTGATGATGCGATCTTCTTTAAATTTTGCATGAACATTCAGTATATCGATCTTCAGTCGCAAAGTCGCAAAATAAATTTCACTCTAATCGGATATCCTGTTATGGAAATAAAACGATTGTTCTTTTCGATATTTCTATGATTCTATTAATACTATGGCCACAAAATTTTGCATGAACATTCAGTATATCAATCTTCATACATAATATATTTTTCATTCGAATCGGATAGCTTTTATGGAAATATGAAGTTTCTTATTTTAAACATTTCAATTGAATTTTTTTGGTTCTGTGTACACTTTGGCCACAAAATTTTGCATGAGGCTTATTATGAGCATCTTACATGTGGACGC
The DNA here is from genome assembly GCA_013421045.1 of Propylea japonica. Taxonomy (NCBI): domain Eukaryota; kingdom Metazoa; phylum Arthropoda; class Insecta; order Coleoptera; family Coccinellidae; genus Propylea; species Propylea japonica. The sequence goes on from CM024242.1 coordinate 53,127,226, forward strand.
AAAATTTCGATTGGTTTCGTTTTGTCTGAGATATTGAGGAACAAAAATTTTGAATGTCCATATTTTATGGAACAACCTGTATGATTTGGCTGGTTAACGAACTTAACCGAGGTATTGGGGAACCGAACTCTCCCTGAAAATCTCAAGTCTCTTGGACAATCCCTTCGAAATTAATCATGCTTTTGGCCAGACGGCCGCCCCACGGACAGAAGTGACTTTGGCTACGAATTCGTCATCAGGGAGTCTAACCCTATTTCGGCTCAAATTTCGAAAATTACAGACATTTGGGCAAAACGTATAGCTCTTGTTTGAGTGAAATATAGCATGAGTTTCGTCTTAAGGCTCATTTCAGGATCTTCCAATAAAATACAGTTTCAGAATGAGGTACCATAAATTCGGGAACATCATCCTCAGATCGTTTTGAGACATAAAGTTCCCATAGATTATGGACCTCTGACGCATTGTTTCTGATATACGGGGTGTTAAAATTTAAAGAAAAAAATAGTTTTTTGAAAATATTTTCGACACCGGTAGAAAATGTAATGAAAGCATTGATGGAATTTATTCTGATGAGTGCGAAACAAATCTTGATATATTCTTTTCCGTGAATTGCCTTTATTTGATGCCATCAAATATATCGCTCAAACTTTGCATGATTCATGTATCAATGAAAGAACATAAAACAATAAAACTTTTTATTAATTATTAGAAGCAATCAAAATTCTATTGTTTTGAAGAGCTTATCAATTCGTACTTTTTACCATTTACAATGTAATCAGTATACATTTTCAGTAGGTACTATTCAATAGGTAGAATTGGCATATATGTAATGCTCATTATATACCGGTGTATTTGAATAACACCGTGAAGCGAAAGGGGCAATTCCTCAGATCATTTTATGAAAAAACTTCTCATGAATGTAGGTTTGGAAATGCATTGTTTCCAAGATACAGGGTGCCAAAGTTTTACTCAAAAACTGACATGAAATGTGGTACGCCACTAATATATTTCAAACATTTTTTTTAAATCTTCGTTCAATTTCGGACAAAAAATCTCTCCTGCCTTTTTTCGTGTAGGGCGCAGTTTTTATGTAAGAAAATGAAACACCTTTGAATGCTTTGACACATTATCAGGTACTTATGTAGTGGAGACATTACATTAAGATGTTTTACTTTTTACATGAAAACGGCACCTCACACGAAAAAGAAGCAGAAGAGATTTTTGGTCCTAAATTGAAAAAAGAATAAAAAAATTGAAAACGTGAATACAGATACTCTATACTGAAATGAGTAGAGTAGGTACTACCTTAAAAAATATGCTATTTAGATTATACTCTACTAATGTAAACCGAATATTTCTAGGGAGTTGCAACTCTTTTATGTGGAAAGTCTGGAAAATGGATTGGTGGAGCAAATTACAGTGAATGCGGAGATTTCCATACAACATTATCAGAATCACATCAGATTTATATTAAATGGATACCTATACTAAGGATATGCTCTCATGTTGGTTATGGATTTTCAATTTCATCTCTTATACTCTCTCTACTGATTTTTATATATTTAAAGTATGTATTTGAGATTTTCGTTAATTAAAATGTAATAGTTATATATTTTAGGAGATTGCACTGCTCGAGGAATTATCTTCATATGCATTTATTTGTTTCATCGATTATGCGATGCTTGATGTCAATCACGAAAGATATCCTATTTCTTAAAGCCAGATTTCTCTTTACTGATACATCGATGGACGCTGAAGGCAAACATTTTCAGATATCAATAGTAAGAAATATAATTTGAATATACAGTGGAACTTCCCTATATCTGTACAACGAATTTCTCTGTATAACGAAGACATTGCACCTTGAATCCAAATTCCATGTTAAAAACACCCTCTAAAATGAAGTCAATCCTCTATAAAACGAAATATTCAAAAAACATTACTCTTTGAATGGGTATTGGTAAGATGGTATAAGGGTGGATTTTTTACGAAAATTTTCCGGGCGTACGAAACAAATTCCGACCTAAAACTAAATCATTACGGCGGGCAGAGGGATCCTTCTGAAACAGTTCCAAATACAGCCCTGGCTATTTGCTTTCAATTTAACCATTACGCTAATGTGAAAATTTGTGCGAAAATGTCTAAAAACAAGTGCTTAAGTTTGAATGATAAACTTAAATTTATCAGTGAAGTCGACCGCGACATTGCCGACTATAGAAAGAAATTTTCTGTGTAACGAAAGGACCCCGCACATTTTGTATGAGAATTGGCTCCCGGTGGATTTGGCTGAAAATTTGATATGATGTTCTACTAATCCTTCTGATCAAATGTCTCTACAGTCACGAAGCTGAAAAATGCATACTTCTAGGAGTTTTTAGCGATTTTTTGTATCCATTATGGCTTACGTATTACCGTTCACACAGAAATATTTGAGAATATTTCGTGATTATTGAAAGCAGATTCTGTCAATTCGAAATATTTTCAAACATTTCTGTGTGAACGGTAATACGTAAGCCATAATGGATACAAAAAATCGCTAAAACTCCTAGAAGTATGCATTTTTCAGCTTCATGACTGTGGAGACATTTGATGAGTAGGATTAGTAGAACATCATATCAAATTTTCAGGCAAATCCACCGGGTGCCAATTCCCATGATACGTAAGCCATAATGGATACCAAAAACTACTAAAAACTCCTAGAAGTATGCATTTTTCAGCTTCGTGACTATTTAGACATTTGATCAGAAGGATTAGTAGAACATCATATCAAATTTTCAGCCAAATCCACCGGGAGCCAATTCCCATACAAAATGTGCGGGGTCCTTTCTTTATAACGATTTTTTTGGCGGATTTAGCGCTTTAGTTATAGGGAAGTTCCACTGTACTTTTCATTACAGACAATGTTCTATTAATACAGTGCGCGTCGAAATTATTCGACAAATTCATTTCCTCAGAAGAAAAATATTTGACGACAAAATCTCGAAACAGATCAATTTTCGTTTCACTTTTACCAAATTTTTATGTTGTTTTGAAGGATTTTTGGTACACTCTGTGCCATTCCCATCAAGCTTCCAAAATTTTTGAATAAGGAAGTGGGTCATGTGGTACTTTTTTGGCAAATCAATATTTCGACATGAATAGGCTCTACATGCAGAATATACCGCAATTACCTCAAATTTTTTTTCAGTACTGGATCTGCAAAACAGTTATCAGTCTGAGGCAATATTTCATTTTAACAAACTACATGATGATCTTAATGGAAGGTATTTACTTACACAACCTTTTGTTTATGAAGCCTTTTTCGGATAAAACCAGTGTAAAGTTCTATACTATAACTGGATGGGGTAAGTTACTATTTTTTCAATTCTTAATGTTGGATATTTAGCGTTCTATATTGAGGTATTTAGTTGAGTTGTGAACGTATATGAGAATAATTTGCTTTGAAGTAAATATCAGTCCAATACAATTCTTGGATATATTCTATATGTTATAATCTGAAGAAAATTTTAGTAACATTTTTTAGAACCAGAAAAATAGCTGCTCCTGGAATCTCAGGGCTTGCTTCGACGTCAATCGTTCTTGGATGCCGCTATCATATTAAAAAAATGCAATGCAATTATTTTCGACTTATTAGAATAATATCATATCCTAATTCTATTCATGCTTCGTAGTTCGTACTAGTGTCTTTATTACTCGAGCTCCCCAAAAAACTCATAATTAATTATATTTTTGTTTATTTTCAGTTGTACCACTCATATTTGTGATTCCTTGGGTAGTACTGAAAATTAAAAATAAAAGTGTTTATTGCTGGACTGAAGAGGATAGCTCTACTTTGGTACTAGAGATACCTATAGGGATAACGGTTATAGTAAGTATAAGGGATCTCGAGAACTACAGCTGCTAGAAGAAAACTGATAACACATACTAGATCTCCTTTTCCTGACTTATACGAATTTGAATACAGATCTAGACTTTCTTCAATAGACTTTGAGTTATGGATGAAAGTTGAAAAAATGTCATCTTCAATCATTCTGAATATCTCGTGTTGTTGAACTTGTATTCGAAATCCTTCCTTATTTTCTGCATGCACTTTTTAAATGAGTTATTCGTAAGTAATATCATAAGGGCATCTAATTTTTCCGAAAAGAATCGAAAAAACACGTTGCTAAGTAATATTTTGACAAGAAGCATGAGTGCTGGTGGCAACAAAAATCCGAGTCGAAGACGAGGATTTTTGCACCTGCACGAATGCTTTTTGTCAAAAAATATTACTTTGCAATGTGTTTTTTCGATTTTTTTCACAGGAAAAATTAGATGCCCGAATGGTATTTGACAAGACTATTTCCTGAGTAACAGATTATTCTGCATGTATTAATTTGAAAACTGAAAACAGATACTCAATTTTATTTCATCCAAAATACTACAAATTTAATTATTTATGGTACAATTAAAATATAAATTGCAATTTTGGTACACAGTAGGGGTATTGTTTGCAACTTTTGTTGATTCATTGTAGATGTGGGGTGTAGGTACATCATTAATGTAATCTGTTGAGTGAGAAGCGGGAGGAGTGACTGCAGGATCTTCTGTTTTCTGCTTTTTAGCTGGAGGGGCTGAGGCGTCACTTCTAAGAGTGTTTATGATGTTGGAGTAGTGCTCATTATCCATTTGCAGATAAGGTTTAATTGAGTTGGCTGAACTGTGGCCAGTAATTTTAATTAATTGTTGTTCACCTACCCCTGCTTTAGCTAAGTTACTGACTGCTGTCGACCGCATAGAGTGGTTTGTTATTTTTATTCCTTTTGTATTCAATCCTGCCTTCTCTGCCGCTTCTTTAGTCCATTTCGAAAGTTCATTTTTTCCCACTGGAGTGTTTTTGTACCATCCACTTGAAAGTTCTTTGTTCCATGATGGGTTAATCGTTAAGAATAATCTATCAGTTGTTATTCTAGATGAACGTTTAACCATCAGAATTTTAAATAGGGGGACTGGACAAAAGGTTGGGTTCTTCGTGTTAGGGACCAGCCATTACTTTCGGCCATTTTTTTCTCCACCCTGTGCCGTTTTATTTAAGAGAGGATTATATTCTACTCTTCCTAAAAAGTTGGATTTTTGAAAATCAGAAAAAATGTGTATTCTACCTGTTTTTATCCCAGAATTATCCACTTACTCTTTAAAATAATGAACTCTGCAGTTTATTGCTTCTCCACCTCTCCAGGCAAGTTCCACTGAAGCGATATGGAAAAATTTCCGTTGGAGTCCTGCTGGAGTGTTTTCATCCCATAATGAAACCATTGCATAATACTCATCCAATTTCAATGAAGCAGAGCTGCACTTCCTTTTTATTTGCACACGTCTGCAAATTCCTTCTTTTCGCATTACGAGCTTCCCTACTAGACTTAAAGATAATGTCTTTAAATGGGTCGAAAATTATTTTTCACTTCACAAAATACATTTCTTGCATTTTTTTTTGCAACGGTGTTCCACATTGTCTTCACAACTAGTTCTTTGTAATTTTCACCCTTTTCCTTCTTCATATTCCATGCCCAATCTTCAGAATTAGGTTTAGTTGTTCTAAAGTTGTATTTTCCATAAGCTCATAGTTCTTTGCTTTGCAGAATGTCATGAACTGTTTCCATATTGAAGTATGAGTTCTGAGGGTATTATACGGTACACTTTTCTCAATCGCCAGATCAATATTAGACAAAGAATCGCTTCCAAAGCGACTCATTTTCACGATATAAGCTGACTTTAGTCCGTTCACGAAAGGTTGAGCACATAGTAGGCGTTCCTTCATTTATCTGAAGTTGGCAGTATTTGCTGACATAACGTAAAATGAAGTCAACGTTGCCGAATTTACCCGGCCTCGTCCGACGAGCTTGCGAGTTATCAGAGAACTCTATGCAATATTGACAACATTGCGTATCAATCTGACAAGAAAATAAAGAACATAACCTAAAATTTTAATATACACAGTGGAATATGCCAAATTTTCATGGCCAACCGACGGCTCAACCTTTCGTGAATGGACTATAACTAGCACTTGACAATAAAATCAGAAAAAATTGTTGAGCGTCGTTTTCTGGTGTCCTTGGAGATAATTACGTTTGTTTTCAAAGGTATTGTAATTTTTGGTGACAACAACTGTCAAGTTTCGCCGCGGGTAGACGCGAATAAACTGCTGACAGGTCCTGCCAAACAGTTTTTCCACCTAAAAACCATTTGTAATTCAAAATTGCGCGTTTCTGATTGGTGCAAATTACGACGAGGGAAATAGTCATCATTAATGAAAATTCCTCCAATTCCATGAATTACTGAAAATCTATAGAAGATAGGCTCGATCTGTTATTATATTCGTATTAGTACGGAAAAAACGTCTAGAAAATGTGTTATTCATCAGTTTTCTTCTAGCTGATATAGTTCACGAGATCCCTTCAGTAGACAACAAATTTAGACCCTGTACAGTTAAAAACACATACGATGAAAGCAATTCATGACTGAATTAATGTAACACGCAATGGTTCTCTCCGCACATTGAACATAAAAATACAGGATGTTCCGTCTCAGAAGAGCCTTCCCGTATATTTATTATCCCACAGTAATTGAAAAAATTTCCCGAAACACGTAGCATGATTTTGTTCGGGGGTATCTTCAAACGTATATTTAGGCTTGAACGAGAAACTCCCTAGGAGAGGGCGCTTCAACCCCTCAAAATAGAAGAGGGGAAAAGGGGTTGGGTGATAACTCATTTGAAAGGTCTTGGAATCCTTTTTAAACGTTGTATAAAAACACGATTTTAATGCACCGTTTTCTCCAAAAATCAGTTTTTCAGCTCAAATGAGCTATGGATATGTTAGAAAAAATTGAATTTCGATTTGGCGATACAGACTAACCAGCTCAATACGTTCTTGCAATGTTTTCACCATCATTATTATCATTTAACATTTCAAACTAATCAGCAAAGCAGAAACTCAACAGATTTCTAATAAATGATCGAAGAAACTAACCAGATGAACACCTTCTGCTAACAAGAAATTGAGGGCAACGTAAGGAAATGTTTAGATTTTATTTCATTCATTGTTTGAGAGAATTTTTCTGATTATTTGAAAAAAAATTTGCAATTAAATTTTTTAAGGAAACCAAATATTCAATATAGCTCATTTGAGCTAAAAAATTGATTTCACATCGTAGTAAACACACGGCGCAAAAAAATTAACGCACATTATGGAAATCTCAAATTTATTCTACAACTGAAGGTGTTCTCAATGATAATTATTAGATTAGAATTATGCATGCATATGTTGTCCACTTTCAACGTTTTCTCTTCAATACAGATGTTTTTTCCTAGCAGAAATAAAACAATATGAGATTATCAGATTTTGAATGTATTGGCTCCATTCTGAAATCAGTTGTTCTCGATCAATTCTAGTGATCAATAGTTTTTCCTTCATTTGATTTTCTACTCTCGATTGCTATGCAACGCGAAACACGCAATTTGACCCAAGACTCCCAAGAGGAATGTGCCCAAGTGGTAGTTTTACGAGAAGAAGGGCGGACATACACAAGAATTGCATAAAGGTTTGGAGTTTCCCATACAAGTGTGTCCAGAATGTTGCAGCGATTCAGGACACGGTAGACCACGGGTAACAATTGCCATTCAAGAACGTTACTTGAGAGTTTCTTCGTTGAGACAACGGTTTGCCACCGCTCGCCTCCTTCAAAATCAGCTTGAGCAAACTCATGGGGTGCAAATTAGCACTCAGACAATAAGAATATGATTTAAGGCCTCGTGTCGCGGCAAGAGGCTTAACTCTTGCCCCAGCCCATCGAAGGGCGCGTTTGGATTTTGCGGGAGAGCATATCCATTGGGAAGAGGCTGATTGGGAAAGATTTCTCTTTACAGATGAGTCTAGATTCTGTCTCTACCATTGTGATCGATGTTCCCGTATTCCCGTGGTATTGAAATGTTAGAGTGACGCTGGAATGATTGCGTTGCTCTTAATAAAGATTACGTTGATGAATAAAGCTAATTTTGAACCAAAAAATTGTGTTTTCTTCGTTGGGCCCGGGACTTTTATACAGACATGAAAGATATGCTCAGTGCAATTTCCTGAATACTACTGGTTTCGGGGGAGGATCGATTATGGCATGGGGTGGAATATCCTTGTCTGCTCGCACAGTGCATCGCATGAAGTTGAAGTTGAAGGTTGAAGTCTCTCGCATGGAATGGCCAGCAAGAAGTCCAGGTCTCAATTCGATTGAGCAGGTTTGGGACAACCTCAATAGAAGGATGAGAAGTTCATAAAATCATCCAGCTACTCTTAATGACTTAGGAATCCAACTCAGAGAAATCTGGGAAGGATTAGATCAGAACATTTTAAGATCACTCATTTTAAGTATGAACCGTCGCGTCGTTGCCGAGCTGTAATTAACGCAAGGGGTGGAAATGCCAAGTTAATATCACTTATGAGCATTCCAGTATTTTGAAAATTGTTTATTTCTCTCCTCTCACATAAGATTCGGTAGAATCCTGAATTTTTCTTCCATTTAATGTGTCTTTTTTTCGTTCAAAGCTTCCCGAGAAAACATAAAAAATAAGTTATAAAGTCAGAGTACAGTTAACTTTCATTAAAATTGAGATTTTCAGAATGTGCGTTAATTTTTTTGCGCAGTGTAGTATTGTAAGAAAATAGTATTGAAAGACCTTCCAAATGCAATATCACTCAACCCAATTTCCATATTCAATTTTGAGGGGTTGAAGCGTCGCGACGGCGGGGTTGTATGCTCGTTCAACCCTCAAGTATGCGTCAAAAGATGTCCATTAAAAATCATTCGACGTATTTCGGAAAATTTTCCCAATTTCTATAGGGAAAGGAATATACGGGGTGGCTCGACTGAGATGGTATAGTAACTGTAATGAAGTTAATTTGTTTCTTTTCAGATAAACTTCATACTTTTTCTCCTTATAGTGAGGACACTTTGTTTAAAATTGAACTCGATATTTGTGCAACAAAGGAAAGCGAAGTACAGGTGGTCATGATAAACAATGAAAAAGATCCTGAATTAATATAACATTTCTAGGAAACTACTGAAAGCTACTCTAATTCTTCTTCCTCTTTTTGGTGTTCCTTACACAATATCCATTATATTGTATTTTTATATTTCTAAGGATGTGACACTTGAATTGATATGGCTCTTTTTCGATCAAAGTTTCACAGCTTTTCAGGTAAGAAGTTATTGTATTGTTTTAGACAGAGAATGTTGACTGTGTATACAGAGTGTCATAAGATGTTTTATACAGCCAATATCTCGAGTTTCAGACAAGGGAGAAAGTTCAAAAGTATTTGAAATGACATCGACGGATTTTGATATTTTTTAATGTCATTTGAAATACCTTCTGTTTGAAATTTCTACCTGTCTTAGAGTCGAGATATTTGCTGTATGGAATATCTTGGGGCATTCTGTATTGTTGTAAATTCATTCTGCAACTAAGTAAACTGGAGTTTCGTTCTCTTCACCACAGAATCAACACTGGTCAGTTTCTGCTAGGTCGATTCTCATCAGATACTTCTCAAGGCGACAATATCCTATTAGGAAGCTCGTGAGGAAGCATAACCTATTCTTACTGAGATCCAAGTACTTCTTGGACCTTGCAGTTTTGAAGTTTCGAAGGAACTTCTTGAAATGATCCATTCCCGGAAGATTCCTCCAGAGTACTTCTCTATCGGTTTCTTTCTTCTCCAGAAACTCTTCCTTATGAGTGCATTTGCCTATGCCACAAAAAGATTCTGGACCAGTAGGTAGCGTTTCTGCTCCGTTTCTGCATAGAGTATTGCCTCTTCATTTCCTTTTTGTTCTTTCCTACTTCATTGAGTTTTCTTCGGTACTCCAATATCAGCTTTGAGTCGATGACATAGGAGTTATTAGTTATTTAATAGCAGCCTGACTATCAGAATGAGGATGACTATGTCACACCCTTGATGTTTCTTTCTAAGTTTCTGTCTATGTATTTTTCGATTGCAGGTATTTTGGTCTGAAAAACACTCGAGTAGGAGCCTAACTATAGGGTGCACTTGGTTCTTGGCCCGATTACTCCAGCGCCGCCAACTACCGTAGTTTTTAAACCCTGTACATCATTTGACGGTATTTACTTTGTAGTTTTGGGTAGTGTACTTATTCCTTTTCCTATTTCTCCTCCTTCCATATAGCATCAAGTTAACATTGTTTTCGATGTTCACTCTTTTGATCATATCATAACTAGCTACTTGGTCAGAGAAGACCAGGCTCCCTTACTTTTGATCCTTCAATTTTCTTTACTTTTCCTAGATATTCTAATAGCCTCATGAGCTAGCCTGTTGATCACTAGATGTAGAGGAGTGAGATCTGCGATGATCTCAAGTGCTCTCTAATCGTGCAACGTAGCTTTTCGATGTGAATTTCCTTCTTGCATGATAATTCTGAATTGGTTGATGTGTTCATTTCCTGATTTTTGAGGAAGTCTACCAACCATTGCTCCAGTGATAAAAATACAGGCAAGCCTTTGTACCTTGTCGAGTATTTTCCTCGTGCTTGTCTGACTCGTTGCGAACCAGACTACTGCCCCATATGTTGAGGCGTTTTCGGATACTTACTCGGGTTAACTCGATTCCTAACCTTCACATTCGTTTACCTAACCTGAATATCCAACCCGTGTTCGAAAAGTACGGTGCTATTAACTCATTCACTGGCTCAGGTTGATCTATCGTAACCATACACAAACTAAAAAATGTCTCCGTTTAGTTAGTCTATGATCGGAACCCTACACGAGGGCAGGGCCGTAGAGTCACCGCATGCGCACTGCAGTTCAATTTTGTATTTGAAAAAGGCCCGAAAATTATGGAAAGAGAAGAGAATTCGGCTCAGTGTAAAATGTGTGGTTATATGAGCCGAGAAAATAATGTGAAACAACTACTTCATAACTTTGTATGCAGATGCATTGAGCTTTCTTTACTTCTTCAACATAGGTACTCAAAGATAACATCGAACATGCGAGGGCACACCAGAAATTATAAGAAAGATTTTACAGCAGACAATAAATCCAAGCAAAGCTAGAGACAATCAGTAAATAAACTGGGACTGAAAAAATAAATTCTCTACTTCTTCAACATGGGTACCTACTCAAGAATAACATTAAGCATGGAAGGACACACCAGAAATTATAAGAAATATTTTACAAAAGTCAATGGATGTAAGCAAAGCTAGAGACAATCCAAAAAGAAACAGGGACTGAGAAAATAAATCCATAAAATATTTGGTTATGTTATTGATACGACTGTCACTTTAAATCCTAAACCTTATGTGTTCGTAAATTTAGAACCCGGGTCCGTGATCCGAGTAGATCCGTCACGTGACTCAATGGGTCGAGTTAGTAACCCTGAGTAAGTTTCCGAAAACGACTTTATTATTGGTCTCATGGTGTACATCCATCCCAGCATTTTAGGGTTACAACCCCAAGCCCTACCGTTACTGTCAAACTTTCTGTTTGAAAACAATGAAAAAAAGATGCTATCATTTTAATGAGATCATGTGACTTGATACGATTTCTTTCAATTTACTATACTTATTATAATTCGTTTACAGGGTTTTCTAGCAGCTTTATTTTACTGTTTGATGAATGGAGATGTCCAAACGGAAATAAAGAGGAGATATTATTTTGCAAGGGAAAGAAGCCAGATCAGAAGATGCAGAACCATTTCTCATACGTTACAGTCGTATCTTCCGAATGGTGAAGAATTAACCGAGATAGGAAAATGTGCAGTGGAAAATAGTAAAATGGAGACTAAAATTTAAAAGACGAGTTTTTGAATTTATTGCGATACGAATAAAATTTTCTGAATATATTTGTAGTTATTTCTGTTCGACATTCAGCTCATTGATTAGGACAGGTGAGGTCAGATTTGGTAAGTTCAAGTTAAGATCTTACCAAATTCACAGCAGTATTTTTATGTTCACAGTGAGCATGTATTACCTTCGGGTGAATGAATGAATAAGGAAGAAATGTGGTTTTGCAAAGTCTTCTTGGTTAAAAGCACTCCAATATATTAATTGTTGAATTGTTGCTTCATTGGAAGTACCCAATAGTTGATAGTTGAAAGTTTGAAAAAGGGTTACAGTTCACTGCGATCTCAAGATCTATTGTGCCTCCTTACAGAGCAGTTCTGACCACATCTTTCACAGCTCGCCTTCAAGTTCCAGATATTTGATGAACTCAGTATCTGTGAAGGCTTTAACGAGGCTAGTTCCTCACTCTCACAAGCTTCTCGCCCAACGCATTCTCTCCTTAGGCTCGCAACGCCAAAGCATTCCATGACATTCCATGACATTTTTTTAAATGATGGAAATTTAAGTTTTTTACCTTATTTATTTTTCATTCCTCCGGATACATTTGTTTGAAAGTCTGGTTGTTTTTTTGATTACATATGATTTTTTTGATTACTAGGTGAATGGGGGTTTCTTCCCAATACGACAATACCATCCTCAACAGGTGCTTCCTATGGCGACAGTGTCCTGTGAAAAAGCCAGTGAAGAGGTGTAATTGTTTCTTTCCAAGACCCAGATATCGGTTGGATCTTGCTGTTTCAAAGTTCCGAAAGAATTTAATGGAATGATCCATCCCTGGAAGATTCCACCAGAGTTTTTTCTCTCGCTTTCTCCTTCTCCAGAAACTCCTTCTTATAGGTACATCTACCTATACCACAGAAGGGTTCTGGGCCAATGAGTGACATTCGTGCGCCCTCTTTGGCAAGTGTATTGGCCTCTTCGTTTCCTTTGATTCCCGAATGGCCGGGAACCCAGATTAAAAAGATCTTATTTTTCTTGCCTACCTCATTGAGTTTGTTCCGGCTCTCCCAGATCATCTTTGAGTCGATGGCGTAGGAGCTCAGTACTTTAATAGCAGCTTGACTATCTGAGTGTATGACTATATCGCACTTCTGATAGTTTCTTTCCAGATTTATATCTAGACATCTTTCATTGCTAAGATTTCCGCTTGAAAGACGCTCATACAGGAGCATAGAGACAGTGCACACTTGGTACTTGGCCCGTAAATTCCAGCGCCAGCTCCTGTAGAGGTTTTCGAACCATCTGTATACCATTTTACGGTATCTTCTTTGGGGTTATAGTCTGTGTATTCTTGTTCCCATTCCTTTGTTTTACTTAGCATTGTCTTGAAGTTTTTATCAGTGCTTACTTTCTTGATCATTACATCACTAGGGTGGTTCGCAGATGATATGTAACTAGTTGCTCAGGGAGTACCAGACTGTCTGATTAGTACCTACCTATTTTAAACAGTAATCTATAATTCTAGCGGCTGTTGTAGGTAGTAGGTTTGTGTAGCTCAAGCATCAATTTTCTCATCAATTACTGAGATTAAATTGAAGTTGTTGGATGAATATCTACCCCTGTTAGCTTGAGACCAGAAATGGCAGTGCACTACAATAGTTGACATTGAATGTATCCAAAGGTAGACATTCAAAATTGCTGGTTGAAAAAGAAAATCAATTTTCAAAAATGAATGAGGGGAAAATAGTACATACTCCGAAATTGAGGTTCTACTATTTGAGCGCTCGTTCTACTCAAATGAGTGCTATATTTTTTTGCCCAAATGTCCGTAATTTTCGAATTTTGAGCCGAAAATGGCTTCAAACGATAGGGTTCTACTAACTGATGACGAATCCATGGTCAAATTTAATTCTGTCCTTGGGATCGTCCGTTAGCACAATAACTTTCGAAGGGATTGTCCTAGAAAATTGAAATTTTCAGGATCAGTTCGGGTCCCAAATGGATCAGAAGTTCGTTAACCATCCAAATCATACAGGGTATTCCATAAAATACGGCAATTGAAAATTTTTGTTCCTCAATATCTCAGACATCGAAATGAAATGTTGCGGCCACATGCAAGACGCTCATAATAAGCCTAATGCAACATTTTGTGGCTATAGTGTTAACTGAACCATTGAAAATTAAATTGGATTATTGAAAAGAAGAATTTTTATTTCCATAACAAGATATCCGACTCGGGTGAAATTCATTTTGTGAAGATTGGTATACTGAATATTCGTGCAAAATTTCAAGAGGATCGCATCATCAGAACCATATTATTAAATTGTTTTAATTGTCAAGTTTTCACATATTTCATATTTTGAATAAATTCCAGAATATAGTTCCGATCGTGCTGAGATTTTGCATGCATATACTTACCATGAATCACAAGTCCTATACAAAATTGTAAGGTAATAGCATTATTGCTCCCTTAGACGAAGTCTAAGATTGCTCCACATATGAACGACCACACAGAAACACCTGTTATGATAATTCATAAGATTTTTTACCGGTTTTCCCTTTAGCTGGGTCGTCATTACTTTTCCTTTAATTTTTAATTATGTTTCACTAATTGCCAGTTGTATTCATCCGGTAGTACATTTTCATAATAACAGTTGAGAGATTTCGATGAGTTATCAATTCTCCGAATTGAAAATTGATATTCAACAATGGAAAAAGATTTTACTGACATAGTTAACTAAGTCAGTTGAAATTATTTTGCATCTCGATTTGTTCATCAACCCAACCTAAACGTTGAAAACTAGGATTGAAAGTCACAACTTGCAGAGATTTGGGCAAAACTACGATCATTCCTCTAGAAACAAGTGAGCAAAAAAATTTGTATGCCTCTCAGTCTCTTTGTGAAGGCTCAGTACAAGCAGACCTAGAGAGATGGAAGAACCAATTTCTTTAAAATTCCCAGAAAATGTACAAGTGATTACCTTGGGAAATTCCCATGAGTTCAAACTAGGTATTTAATTATTTCGGGCCGATAGAAGCCGTTAGCATTCAATAAACCGTGAGGATTAGCGAAATTCGTCATGATAAACTATACGATTTTTTACGGGTTTCCCCCTTTACCTGGGTCGTCATCCTCAGTCTTTGTTTAATTTTTTATTAGGTTTCACTAATTACCAATTGTATTTATCGAAAGTAAATCTTCATAATAACAGTTGAGAAATTTCGATGAGTTATAAATTCTCCGAACTGTAAAGAGTGTTCTTTGCGCATTGATTTTAAGATGCTGAATTAGTTAAATCTCGGCCATAGAAAAAAGGTGTATAAATACATCGTTATTTGACTTAGTAGGAACACCCGCTTGGGTTATTTCTACGTTGGAGCAAGTTAATTTCATCGAATAGCTCTCAAATTCTAGAGTTGAATTATATTCATTCAAATACTTGAAATGGCAAGTAAAAACAGAATTGTCGTATTTGGAATATTCACGTTATTCCTATTCACGGACGAATTTCTTTGCCAAGACACTTGTGAACCTTGTACCAGGGCTGTGATACCATATTGCTGTAATATCAATAATTTGTGCTGTGATCTTGAAGAATGTGAGTAAAATTTGAATAAAATACCATTCTTAAGAAATATTCCTCAATCCAATAATACTTTATACTGAAGTTTTTGAGGCATTGGGATACAGTCAATTGAAGAATGCGCCCTTCTTGTTTGCCAGCGTTCCAAAAAAATTATATTTGTATAATATAATATGTTAAAATTAATTTTGCGAATCGTTATCCACAACGAAGAAAGCATTTTATAATGGATTGTTTCCTGATCTCATAGAAACACAAGTTTTAATTGCAACTCATTTTTGAGCTCGTTCTACTTAAACGAGCTGTCTTTAATAACCTAGTTGATAATTAGTTATTTAATTAATTAGGTTATTGAAGACAGTGACCAATGGTCAAGATATTTTACCGGGTGAGCAGAGCGAACGCGTTAATAGTTTGAGACCATTAGTATCGCTAGATTAATAACCGAGTGGATTACAAGATTTTTTCGCCAATCTCAATAATATGAATTGTGTATAAATACTTGATTGAAATACATTAATATTTTGCACAAGACATATATTGCCAAATATAAATCTCTGTGTTTCTATGTTCCAGTAGAGTTTTGACATTTCTCGTAGTGCTTCTTAACATAGACAAACTAAAAATTCTCCGTTTAGTTAGTCTATACTTCTGAATACTTTGTATACAATTATCATGTTGATTTCTCTTTGAAATAAAAAACTGAACATTAAAATGGGTCATTAATGCTCAATATCGTACATATTTAAATCACATTTTATTTTGAGGTCGGCGAAAAATAGGAGAAGGTGAGGTATAATGATTCCCTTAAGGGAAAATTTCAATTGTGGCTAAAGTTGAAAGCAAAACCGCAAGATTTCAATTGTTGAAGGTAGTGAATTTACTTAACTTTGTATCTGCCTACTTATTTTTCTTTTCATCTATGTAGTTTTTTTGTATTAGATATTTTTGTTAAAGTTTAGTAAAGGATCATTTTATACACCCTGTGGATAAAATGATCCCTGGGGTAGGGGCAAAATAATCCCAGGGATCATTTTGTACTATGAGTTAATAAATAGCAAATTAAAATGAAATAAAAAACTGCTGTTTATTTATGATAATATGTATTGTTCATAATAATTTAAGTATGTAAGCAAGTTACACAAAACAAAAATATTCGATGGGTTGAAAAATAATATTTTTCTTGGGCGTTTCTCAAAGTTGAGAGAAATTCATCCACCACATTCTTATTAAAACTTCGCGCACGCATTGATGTAATGTCTGGATGTCTAGTCTAAATCCACGAAGCCATTCAGGTCCAGCTTTTCCTTTAGCTTCGGAAACTTGATGCGGTAAATTATTTCTTTCTGCCATTTTTGGTGAGCTGAGGTTAAGAAATCCCGAGTGGTCAGCCCGTATATTATTCTGGACTCCATGTCAACAAGTTCCAGTTCTTGTTCCAGGTTGAACACTGTTTGCTAGCTAACTTTTTAGCTGAGCCTACAGCTATTTTATTTTTACCTTCGGCTCTTCTTTCTAATACCATCACAGGGACCTCAAATGCCTTTTGCATTTGTTCTTCAGGCCTCTTTTGGCGATTAGTTTTACGTTTATAAATTCTCGGCATGATCTTTAAACAAAAACTATTAATAGGGTAAAATGATTTCAGGGATCATTTAAGACACACAGAAGGGATCATTTCACCCCAAATACCAAATTACAAAATATCGATCAAAACAAAACCTTCACATACCGCGTGCGATGATCGAACATTGCTTAAATAGTAGCTAACTGCTACTAATATCCGCAAATAAAACAACATTTCAGTAAACACTTACATGTAAAAAAAAGTCCAAAAACATGCCTACCTTATATCAGAGCCACACTTTTTGATTCTTTTTTAATAAAATCACGCCAAGCACTCGAGCCGCATTGACATTTTACAGGTAACTCGCAGGGGCGCAGGGGAACATGTTTCATGTGTATTTGGATAGATGGTACAAGCTGTTTTTGATTTACGGCGGGGGATCATTTCAGAGCCGGAACTAAAATTCTAGCGCCTGTGGCAAATGTTCAAAATGCGCCCTTGAAGAAATTTATTTTTCAATGAATATATGATTTTTATAATTGACATTTATTGATTCTAAGGGGTTTTCCAATAAAAGGTGTTATTTTGATATTAAAAGAAAAATGCCATTTTTCAATAAAAATGATCGGATGTTTATTTCATTATGAAGAAGAAGCTATGCCGTTAATAGTGGAAAATAACATAAAGCAAATGACCACCACGACTACGCTCACAGGACCATATCCTTTTTAATAAAATTTTCCCTAACCAAACCGCAAAGTGGCTGCCCTATGTCCTCGATAGCCTCACGAATTCCATCTTTGAGGTTTGAATCGACGCTGGGCTATTAGCGTAGACCTTCTCTTTCACGAAGTCGCAAGGTGTTAAATCACAAGATCTCGGTGGCCAATTGTAATCACCTCTTCGAGAGATAACACGGTTCGGAAACTTTTCCCGCAAAAGACCAATGGTTTCGTTGCTTGTGGGGCACGTAACGCCGTCTTGTTGAATGTAAACGTTGTCCATATCAATACTATCAAATTTCGGCCAAAAAAAAAATCATTGATCATCTCTCGATAGGGCAATCCATTCACCGTAACTGTTGCTCCAGCTTCATTTTCCGAAAAGTAAGGTCCAATGCCTCCGCCGGACCATGAACCGCACCAAACAGTCACACGTTGAGGATAGAGAGGCTTTTCAACAATAACTTTTGGGTTTTCCGAGCCCCAGATGCGATTTTTGCTTGTTGACGAAGCCACCGAGGTGGAAATGGGCCTCATCACTCAAGATGATTTTTCGATGGAATTCCGGATCATTTTCATGCATTTCAACGACCCAATCAGCAAAGACACGTCGTTGTTGATGATCGGCCGGCTTGAGTTCTTGTGTAACTGAACTTTATAAGCCATGAGACCCAAATCTTTATGCAAAATACGGTGTAACGACGTTTGTGGAATGCCTAATTCCAAAGAACGACGAGGAATGGACAAATCTGGATTTTCTTTAACACTTTCGGCGGCGGCAGCAATATTTTCGGCTGTTCTCGAGCGACGTGCACGGGTTTTATTCTTCACATCACTAATTTGTCCCAAGATCTCGAATTTTTCCACCAATTTCTTCATTGCGGTCCGACAAGGTTCTTGAAGCGTGTATCGTTCCATTTTTATTAATGACGTAGTTTCTACTTGTCAAATGTCAAAAAATGACAGCTTCAAACGTGATATATCTACCGAAATAGCGGGCTATTCAAAATAACACCTCTTTTGGATAACCCTTTATTTTGAAGAACCTTTTATTGACAATAATCTCCCATATTTTAAGGTAATGGACAATGCACCGCGAGTCGTGTTTCTCGCCATGTATAATTTTTCTAGGATTTTGTTCCGTTTTGGTAGTGTTCGTTAACTATGTATTTCTCAATTTTGTTACACTGGTAAATTCGCCACTTTGAAATATAGAGCTTGTAGTCAATCTTGATTTTAAATGGAATATATCATATTTTACATTTTGCGCCCCTAGGTCGTTTGCGCCCGTGGCAAATGCCTCCCTCGCCACGCCCACGGTCCGGCTCTGGATCATTTGACCCTCAAGGGATCGTATTACCTCACTTTCCCCTAACTACAGTGGAACTTCCCTAAAACGAACGTCTTTATAACGAATTTCTCTGTATGACGAATTTCGTACAAGACTTTGCACCTTAACTCCTAATTCCACGTTAAAAACACCCTCTTAAACGAAGTAAAATTCTTACTATAACGAAATATTCAAAGAACATCACTCTTTGAATGGGTATTGGGAAGAAGGTATAATGGTGGGTTTTCCGAAATTTTTCCGGACGTACGTAATAAATCCCGACCATAAACTAAGTCATTACGGTGGGCAGAGAGATCCTTCTAAAACAGTTCTAAATACACTGTTGGTTTCAATCTAACCATTAGGCTAGCGTGAAAGTTGTACGAAAATGTCTAAAAGGAAGTGCTCAAGTTTGAATGATAAACTTAAATTTATCAGTGAAGTGGACCGCGACATTGCCGACTATAGAAACAAGTTTTCTATATAACGAAATTTCATTATAACGATTTTTTTTGCGGATTGAGCGCTTTCGTTATAGGGAAGTTCCACTGTATTCATGTATTATTATAATAATATATCCAGTGTTCATTTATATTTACAAATTATATTGTTCCACAGCTGCACTCAAGCCAAGTTTCTGCCCATCCTTATCAGAGATCAGCTCAAGTGAGATATGCAAGAGAAGTGAAAATAGATGTACTAAGCCATCTGATTGTTCGCACCTGAAAGAGCAGCAAGAGTGTTGTCCAACACGCCACTGTGGATCTGTTTGTATAAATATCAATTCAAATACGACATCTGGACTGTAATATCTATTTAATCGATGAAATCCTGTATGATTGCTTTTAATATACAAAATAAAAATCGTCTAAGTTTCCTATAAAGCTGTAATATTGCCCTATAAAATTGCATGCAACAAAATAATAAAGGAAAAACTACAAAACTTGTCCTAACTTCCAAGATTTTTCCCCAATATAATACGACATTTTTCTATAAAAGTTCTAGTTGACAATCGTTAGAATTAAGAATTAGTTCATATCTGGGCGCGGAGAAATATTTTATCCACGATTTTTGTTATAAAAGTTGATTAAGTCAAAGTGGATTTGTCAAAAGGGAAACTGAAAATATGAAAAACTGAAAAGTATCAGTTTTTACAATTTAATATTACAGCTAAATCACGGAATCAGCAGTCAAAAATGACTGAATAATCAATAGGGATTAATGGGTATTATTATGGCCGAGCAAACAGACGTATAATGGGTTGATTATAAAATAGTCGTGGATATAGTATAGTATTCTACTCGTGTGTAATGACTATATCGCCTGCGGCTTGTAGTCTTAATAATAACCATCAATATTCGCTCGCTGCATATTATACTATTATCCACGACTACTATATAATCTAGTCATTTTACGTCTGTGTGCTCGGCCAAAATAATATCCATAAATCACAAGGGATTAATGAGATATAAATCACTGCTGTCAGATGCTAAATAGCTTTGATTTAATATTCTTTTAAATTGGTATTTCTTCAGTATTCTAAAGTACCTACTCCAACTAACAAATATGGGCATACCTTGTCAATCTAGGGCCAAATCTATTATATCAATTAAAGAGTTTTTCGTTAAAAAATATACAATGACCAGTTCTTCAGAAATTTCTCATGTGTCAACTTGACTTTTTCCACGCTTGTCATTGAAGGTTCTTGTCGCGGTCGTCAAATGTTAAAATCTCATATATACCTATACAGGGTGTTTCCTAAACATGCGGAAAAATTCAGGGGATTGGACTATTCTAAGAATATTTGTCCTTTGATGATTTTTGAAAAACCTCTTTGTTTGGAAGATACAGGGGACACAAAATTTTAAATAATAACATTTTGTTATGAAAAATTACATGAAAATTTAACTTAACCTACAAAAACTGTTGAAAATGACCACCTCTAGCCAAAAAAAACGAATTCAAATGAAAACCGTGTTTAATCTGTATTCCTTTACCATCTGAACTATCAATTTTAAGTCAAAAAACTGTCCGTTTTTAGTATTTGGAATGTTGTTAAACAAATTTAAAAATAAATTGTACCTACTTAGTAAACACAGTGCGGTACGCATTTTTATTTAAACTATTATTAATTTTGAAAATATGAAAAATGTTGTTCGCCCTGTATCTTCGAAACAAAGAGGTTTTTCGAAAATCATCAAAGGACAAAACATGCTTAAAATAGTCCAAGGAACAACCCCCTGAATTTTTGCCGCATGTTTAGGAAACACCCTGTATATTATATATTAAATCTTACGTATATGTAAAATCTTCAAGAAATATATTCAGTAGTCGTGGATGAAGTATAGTATGCTATTCGCGTATTAACTGCTATTATTCGCTTTTTCGATTTTGATTTTTTCAAGAGTTGATATAATATGTACTATTAAATGAAGTCAGGTGCTTTGGTGGGATGTTCATAATGGAAATACCATAATTTGAAAATCCTGAGAGCTGTCAGTTTCATATAATTCATTTATGGTTTCAACTTTCGTGTTCTAATCCTATACCTACCTTTAAAATTTCAATTTTTGAAGTTGTTTCTCACGAAGGTTACCTTGTTTATGGTCGGTCTTATGCCGTAAGTAAAAAGGTAGGCAATTCTGAATATTTTAATCAAAATATAAGAAGAATTAAGGAACTTTTGATAATAAATTGCTTATTAAACTATATTTCTAAGAAAAAATGCAACACTTGATTGAATCCATTTTTCCTTGTCCTTATTGTCACAATCAACCCGAAGTGTTGCCAACTTCTTACTTCTTGAAGAATTCAAGTACAGAGGAATCATCAAGCAGTTAGTTTGGTTGACGGTGGTTAACTGAAACAGAGCACAAAATGTTGAATGTTTCGAACCAGAGACCATATTATTTGATTTTTTGCAGTAGGGTCGAACCTATTCATAAAATATAATATAGGTAAAATCACTACAAAACATTCTACAATCACTGGGGCTTACTATGAAAAAGTGACCGACCAGAGCACTTGATGTCATCACAGATATCACTATATTCTTAGAATATCTAGAGAAGGAACAGGAAACGAGAGAATTAAAAGTCAGTGAGCCTGATCCTCTCTGACCAAGTAAATCGTACCGGCGAACATACCTAGTGCTGTTACGATAAAAAAGCATCGAAAATAATTTTAACTCTATACTATGGAAAAAGGAAGAATGGGAAAAGAAATAAGTACACTACCCAAAACTTCAAAGTAAATACCGTCAAATAGTGTACAGATGGTTCTAAAACCACGATAGGTGCCGGCGATGGACTATATACGGGCCAAGAACCAAGTGTATACTAAAGGGTTTTCCAATAAGAGGTGTTATTTTGAATGGCCCGCTATTTCGCTAGATGTCACGTTCGAAGCTGTCATTTTTTGACATTTGACAAGTAGAAACAACATCATCAATGAAAATGGAACGATACACGTTTCAACAACGCATTGAAATTATTGAAATTCACTACAAAAATTGTGAAAATTTGGCAGAGACGGTTCGTACATTTCGAACATTTTTGGGTCGTCGTGAAGCACCTTGTCGGACCGCGATAAAGATATTGGTGGAAAAACTCGAGCTGTTGGGACAAGTTAGTGATGTGAAGAATAAAACCCGTGGACGTCGTGCTGCTGTAGCCGAGAGTGTAGAAGAAAAACCAGGTTTGTCCATTCCTCGTCGTTCTTTGTTATTAGGCATTCCACAAACGTCATCAAACCGTATTTTGCATAAAGATTTGGGTCTTAAGGCTTATAAAATTCAGTTAACATGAGAACTCAAGCCGACCGATCATCAAAACGTCGTGTCATTGATCTTTTGTGGGAAAAGTTTCCGGACCGTGTTATCTCTAGAAGAGGTGATCACAATTGGCCACCGAGATCTTGTGATTTAACACCTGGCGACTTTTTCCTTTGTTACCACGTGAAAGAGAAGGTCGACGTCAATAGCCCAGCGTCGATTCAAGACCTCAAAGATGGAATTCGTGAGGCTATCGAGGATATAGGGCAGCCACTTTGCGATTTGGTTATGGAAAATTTCATTAAAAAGATATGGTCCTGTAAGCGTGGTCGTGGTGGTCATTTGCCTGATGTTATTTTCCACTATTAACGTTAATAACGGCATATAGATTCTTCTTTATAAAGAAATAAACATCCGATCATTTATATTGAAAAATGGCGTTTTTCTTTGAATATCAAAATAGCACAATTTATTGGAAAACCCTTTATTATTATGTTCTTATTCTAAGGTTTTCAGCAGGAAATACTTGCTATCTAAATATGCGTGTAAACAAACCTAGAAAGAAACTATCAAGGGTGTGACATAGTGATCCATTCTCTTGGTTTAGCCACTATTAAAGCTAATATGGGATTGCCGAAAAAAGTCAATGAAATAAGCAAGTACAACAAAGTCTCTTTAGCCTGGTTTCCTGACCATTCGGGAATCAAAGGAAATGAAGAGGCCCTAGCCAGAAAGGGAGCATATTTTCGCCTAGAAAAGCATATGATGAGAATTGGTTTAACAGACGATTGTAAATTCTGTGGGGAGGAGGAAACTCCTGTCCTGCTTATTTACAAAATGCCGCGCCAATGCGAACAGATCTAGCATCCTTAAAAACCCCTCAGATACTGGAGTTCATCACGGCTCTAGAACTAGAGGGCGAGCTGTAGTATTACAGCTGCGAAAACAGACTTTGGGTTGTAAAGCAATGTAAAACTCTTAACAATCTTCAATCATAATACAGTGGAACTTCCCTATAACGAAAGCGCTAAAGCCGCAAAAAAAAATCGTTTCAAAGAAATTTCGTTATACAGAATTTGTTTCTATAGTCGGCAATTGTCGCGGTCGACTTCACTAATAAATTCAAGTTTATTATTCAAATTTAAGCACTTACTTTTAGACATTTTTGCACAACTTTCACATTAGAGTAATGGTTAGATTGAAAACAAACAGCCAGGGGTGTATTTAAATATGTTTCAGAAGGATCTCTCTGCCCCCCGTAATTATTTAATTTGAGGTCGGGGAAAAAACTCGTACGGAAAACTCTCACATACGGAAAAAACTCACCCTTATACCTTGTTACCAATACCCATTCAAAGAGTTATGTTCTTAGAATATTTCGTTATAGAGAGAAATAACTTCAATTTTAGAGGGTGTTTTTAACATGGCATTCAGATTCAAGGTGCAATGTCTTGTACGAAATTCGTTATACAGACGTTCGTTATAGAAAAGTTCCACTGTACCTATATGATGTTATTCATGCATAATAACATACTTAAGAATTCATGAATGAAGAACTTACCTTATCCTTCCACGTAATATAACAGTTTGGAACTTTATTTATGTTATCAGTATTAGTATCTACCATTCTTAAGTTGAAGTTATCAAATACAGCACTCTCAATTAACAAATCAGACAAAATCAAACAGTTTGCCTGACCAGGTTTCCAGTACGTTTCCAGAGCTATCTGATCCAATGACAAATTGTTGTTGCTAGAAATTTGAATGTTATCAATGTTTCCTATTTTTCTCATTAGCTACCTACTTACCTCGAGAAATCTAATTTATATGAAGCTAGGAATGCCTCAGGGTGTAGTAAATTGCTCAGAGTGATAGGTTTTTGCAATAAATCTTTTACTTCCGTTTTTTTCCATTCGGACAATTCAATAGCTTTAGTGAATATGCTTTTAAGATACTTTATTGGGTCGGAAGAGCCTTCCCAAATGTTTGCCATACCTTTGGAGTCTAGAAAATGAAAAATCGTGAATTATATCATCACAATGATAACACTTAGTGACTAGAACATTGCAATTGTTTTTTCCGATTCTATTTGCTTAACTGGGAAGTTCGATACGACCTTGTCTCATTAAGATATCGAACTTTGAAGGCAAATTTAAGAAAATCCCTGAGCAGGATCTTTTGAATGCTCGTTCAATGGTGGAGTAATAATAATATTACCTCAAAATCTTGTTAGGACTCGAGATTCATGCTAAGTATGTGAATGCAAAATATCAGCAAGATGAGAATTATATTCTGAAAATTAATATAATAATATGTAATAAGATAAATTGAAAAAAAATTAAATTCTATGGTTCTGATGATGCGATCCTTTAGGAATTTTGCATGAACATTCAGTATATCAGTTTAAATTCACAAAATAAATTTCACCCGAATCGGATATCCGGTTAAGGAAATATGAGGATTCTTCTTTTCAATATTCCGATTCCGAATTTTCTATAGTTTTGTTAACACTATGGCCCCAAAATTTTGCATGAAACTTCAGTATATCAGTATTCATTCACGAAAGAAATTTCACTCAAATCAGATATCATGTCATGGAAATATAAGGATTCTTATTTTCAATATTCCAATTGAATTTTTATGGTTTCGTTAGCACTATGGCCATGAAATTTTCGATGAACATTCAGTATATTGGAAATATGGAGTTTTTTTTGCTGCAAATGACGTCAAGTATAGTCCGTTCACGAAAGTTTGAGCGCATAGTAGGCGTTTGTTTATTAATATGAAGTTGGCAGTATTTGCTGTCATAACGTAAAATAAAGTCAACGTTGCCGAATGTACCCGGCATCGTCCGACGAGCTTGTGAGTTATCAGAGAACTCTGTGCAATATTGACAATATTGCGTAACATTTAAATAAATAACATAACCTAAAATTTTAATATACACAGTGGAATATGCCAAATTTCC
>CM024242.1:53153087-53208687 GCA_013421045.1 Propylea japonica
ATAGATCCAGAAATCCTAGAGCGAAACCATTTGCTACTTTCCGACTGGACCTATGAGACATGGTAAGTGCGAGTTCCTGGAAAGTACGCCATTTTTTCCGTAGAAAGTGATATAAATTTGTTGTGATTGGAAAGCTTCTCTCGAGGATATCTTGAGATTATTTGTGGGGCAGATTCTGGATTACGACAACTTTCATTGCCATTTCTGAAAAACTTTATAGGTTTCACTCCCATTCTCTGAAACAGAAATAGGTAAAAAAAATTCAAAAAGAATTAATTAGTACTATTTATTAGACTCCAAATGGAAAAACACACATTCAGAAGATTTTACAAGTTTGTCCGAAGAAGGTGTCTGATATAGACACCGAAACGGTTAATATCCTTTTCATTCATTTCCTTTTTTAGTTTTCCTAAGTGCAAAGATTTTCGCAGGGGCACTTCATCTTAAATAAAAATTTTCAACTATTTCTGTTTCAGAGACTGATGTGAAATCCTATAAAGTTTTTTAGAAATGTAGAATCCTCCAGAGTTATATTTCCATCGTTAGTTTCATTGCCTGTTATCATAATAATATTTTTCAGTTAATACTATTATTTACGCGATTCATTCAAAAAAATTCAATAGAAGCCGTGAGCAGGACGAGCAGGTGCTTTTGAGCGCTCGTTCTTTGGTGACGCAATAATGTTATCACCTAAATATTTTGTTTAGGACTTTAATTCATGCTAGCTATATGGATGCAAAATCTCAGCACGATCAGAAAGATATTCTGGAAATAATCCAAGAAATGAAATATGTGAAAAATAAATCAATAAAAATATTAAATTCTATGGTTCAGATGATGCGCTCCTCTTGAAATTTGCACCAACATTCAGTATATCAATCTTCACTGGCGCCAGCTAGGGGGGGGGGGGCTTTGGGGCTGCAGCCCCACCCAAAGATTAGTTTCTTCGTTATTTCTTTCTTCTTTATTTGTTGTATCATCAAAAATTGTTCAGTTCAGCCCCCCCAAAACAAAATCCTGGATGCGCCACTGTCAATCTTCATTCACAAAATAAATTTCACTTGAATCGGATATCTTGTTATGGAAATATAAAAAATTGAATTGAATTTCCTATAGTTTTACCACAAAATTTTGCATGAGGCTTGCTACGAGCATCTTGAATGTGGCCGAAAAATTCATTTCGATTGGTTTTCTTTTGTCTGAGATATTGAGAAATAAAATTTGGAATTGCCATATTTCGTTGTTCAACGAACTTAAAGTTCTTAAGACAATCGCTTCGAAAGTTATCGTGCTAACGGACGGACAGACGGCCCCAAGGACAGAATTGACTTTAACCATCAGGAATCGAACCGAGAGCATTTACGATTCAAAATTCGAATAAAACAGACATTTGGGCAAAAGATTTAGCACTCATTTAAGTAGAACGAGCGCTCAAAAACGAAATAAAAAAAAATTTAAATTACCTACGCATCTTCGAACGGTGCGTTTTCCAACATACAGTGTGGAACAGCCAAATGGGATAAATTCGATAACAAATAAAAGAGAGTACTTATATTGAGAAAAACGCTTGGACTCGTCGATTTGTATTTTTCGATGCGCGTCTTTATCAAAAAAAAATTATTTAAAAAAAAACCCTGTATATTATTAGTTTCTTGGATTCTTCAGAAAATTCTAGACATAATTCATTGATAATCTCCCATACCTTCATCAACTTTTTCGGAAATATTAAGTGTTTTCAGATGTATTTCAAAAATTAACATTAACATTGAAAAAATAAGTATTTTATTTCACAAGACGTTCGCGGTGAAACATTTTGAACATCTTTTACATTGAATTAATGTTTTTTTGTTTTTTTCGCTTATTTGTGAAATAAACAAATTTTGTTGATGTTAATTTTGTAATACATCTGAAAACACTAATATTTCCGAAACAGTTGAAGATAGGTATGGGATATTGTACATGAATTATGTCTAGAATTTTCTGATGAATCCAAAAAACTGATAATATATAGGGGGTTGTATTTAAAATAAGAAAGTTGGTATCCGCTACTGTCACAGGACATATCCCATATAATTATTTTTTTAAATAAAATGCGCATCTAAAAATACAAATCGACGTGTCCAAGAGGTTTTCCCAACACGCTCTCATTTATTCGTTATCGAATTTATTCCATTACAATATTGTGAAGAATCATCTTCTGAAGTTTGTAAGAGTTTCTTTAATCGCCTTGTATATCCTTGATTTTATAGTTGTGAACAGCGTATGATACCTACTCCATGTCACCACGTAAACCATTCCAGGGTCTTTGTGTATGCTTATAAATTATGACTTCACATTCACAATCGTTTAGTAAGAGATAAAAGTACCACAATGGAAATGAATGTGTCTTTTTCTACATAAGTACTATGTCACTCGTATCCAATGATTGAATAATGGCAATTACAAAGGGGATGTCTGAGCTCGAAGACCTTCCTACGAGCAAAAGGAGTTCTTGAAGGTCGGCATAATACAGATGATTCTTGATTTGATTCAGGTCTACGGTTTAGGATATCCAACATAATTATTTTGAAGGATCTGCCCAACATTAGTGCGATTTCAGATAATAATATTCAAGAAAAGCCCTGAGCAGGAGCTTTCGTGCGATCGTTCATTGGTGGAACAATAAGACTATTACCCCAAATTTAATATGGAACTTGATACCTTATATACAGGGTGTTTCCTAACCATGCGGCAAAAATTCAGGGGATTGTTCCTTGGACTATTCTAAGAATATTTTGTCCTTTGATGATTTTTGAAAAACTCTTTGTTTCGAAGATACAGGGGAAACAAAATTTTAGATTATAACATTTTTATTATGAAAAATTACATGAAAATTTAACTTAACCTACAAAACTGTTGAAAATTACCACCTCTAGCCAGTGTTCATAATAGTCAAAGATAAATGTTAATTGCTAATACATCACAAAACGAATTCAAATGAAAACCGTGTTTAATCTGTATTCCTTTACCATCTGAACTTATCAATTTTAAGTCAAAAACTGGCCGTTTTTAGTAATTGGAATGTTTTAAACAAATTTAAAAATAATTGTACCTACTCAGTAAACACAGTGCGGTACGCATTTTTATTTAAACTATTATTAATTTAAAAATATGAAAAATGTTGTTCGCCCCGTATCTTCGAAACAAAGAGGTTTTTCAAAAATCATCAAAGGACAAAACATGCTTAAAATAGTCCAAGGAACAACTCCCTGAATTTTTGCCGCATGTTTAGGAAACACCCTGTATAAATGCAGCATCTCAACACAATCGGAAAATATTCTGGAAATTATTCAGAAAATCAAATTTGCAAAATATGTGAAAATATAAAAAAAAAATTAATTCTATGGTTCTGATCCTGAAATTTCGCAGGAACATTCAGTATATCATTTACATTCACAAAGAAATTTCACTCGAATCGGATATCCTGTTATGGAAATATAAAGATTCTCTTTTCAATATTCTTATTGAATTTTCTATAGTTCTGTAAACGCTATGATCAGGAAATTTTGGATGACATTCTTAATTCACAAAAGATATTCACTCGAATCGAATATCTTTTCAACATTCCAATTGAATTTTCTATGGTTCTGTTAACACTATGGCCACGAAATTTTGAAAGAACATTTGGTTAGTCAAAATACATTTCACTGGAATCGAATATCTTCTTAACGAATTATGAAGTTTCTTCCTTTCAATATTCCAATTGAATTTTCTATAGTTCTGTTCACACAATGGCCACAAAATTTAGCATGAGGCTTGTTATGAGTATCTTGAATTTGGCCGTAGCATTTCATTTCGATTGGTTTCGTTTTTTCTGACATATTGAGGAAACAAATTTTGAATGGCCATATTTTATAGAACACCCTGTACGATTCGGCTGGTTAACGAACTCAACCAAGCCATATCGGGCCCGAACTCATCCTGAAAGTTTCAAGTCTCTAGGAAAATCCCTTCGAAAGGTACTGTGCTAACGGACGACCCCAAGGATAGAATTTAATTTGACCACGATTCGTCATCAGGGAGTCTAACCCTATCGTTTAAGACCACTTTCGGCACAAAATTGGAAAATTACAGACATTTGGGCAAAACGATATAGCACTATTTAAGTAGAACGACCGCTCAAATAACGAATATTTTCATGTTTAAAAATATCGAACTTCCAAGTGAGATAATTCCCAAGAAAGCTTTTCAATCCTGGTTGAAAAACTCTGCAAATATTATAATAGACAAATGGAAATAATATTCAACAAAAAAAGTGCAAATGAGATATTCTCCGTATGATGAAACGATGAAATGAAAATTATAAATTAGAGAACTTTAGAGTGTACGTAAAGTTTCTTTTCCAATATCTGATCGACACAAAATCTTAACTTCGAAACTGCGTAACCCAGTGAACACCCAGTTTCCAAATTCTCGACAATCTTCCGCTATCTAAATCTTCAATTAATTCCATTTCAGTTTCTTGTAAAGTTTAAGAGCGCCCAGCAGGTAATCGATTTCTCTCCGCAGGCATACCAACTTCCCACACATCCCCTAGAAAAAACAAAACATAACTCAGCATCCTAACTACCAATTACTGGCAGGACTGATGCTTCATTTTCACTCAAGAAACCGAAACAATTCCTTGAAATTAATAGAAAATACATCGAACTATCCGGTTTGTATTTCAGATCTGGTTCTTAATGAACGAATCTCGCTGCTAACGACTCTCTTAAACATGTCCAAACTGGCGCACGAGAAGATCATATTGGAATAAATTCCTGCAAAACGAAGCAGGGGATCGCCTCTACGTCAAGTCCTAACTACCAAATCCTGGTAGCACTGATGTTTCCTTATCTTCCAGGAACTGAAAAAACAAAACTAGATCACTCTTCTCAACACTATTTCATGATGTTCTTCAGAAAGGATCGCATAACACTCAATAACAACAACACCAATCGCTCATGAATTTGACAGCTAAATAGAATGCTATATCGGTTTTTAACTCATTCCATTTATGCATAACTGTCTGTCTGTTTGTTTTTGAATGATTTATCTTTGGGATCTGCTATTTCAACTTTATGGTCCCAAAAGGTACCCAAAATTATAAAATGGAGAAATAGTTCGCTCCATACGAGCACAAAAAATATACAGTATCCATACAATTCGAATGCTTGCCGTCTAGTAATGCTACAATGGGAGTTAACTTGTAGCTTCATTTCGAAATGGAATAAAGGCATAAATGAGCATTTTCAAAGGAGAAGGACCAAGAAATCTTTCATGAACATTGTTTTATGTTAATATTGAAAAATAAATGCTCAATCAAAGATTCCTCAGTACTGCAATGCTGGAATAATTTATTCACAAGGAAAATCTGATTCTAAATTTAGCATGTTTTCCATTCTTTACAGACCAAAGCGTCTGCTATAAGTAAAGTTTTTTTTTTCCAATATCTGATCGACACAAAAACTTCGAAACTCCGTAACCCAGTGAACACTTAGTTCCCAAATTCTCGACAACTTTCCGATATCGAAAACTTCAATTAATTCCATTTCAGTTTCTTGTAAAGTTTAAGAGCGCCCAGCAGGTAATCGATTTCTCTCCGCAGGCATACCACTTCCCACACATCCCTAGAAAAAAAACAACACTAACTCAGCATCCTAACTACCATTACTGGCGGGACTGATGTTTCATTTTCACTCAAGAAACCGAAACAATTCCTTGAAATTAATAGAAAATACGTCGAACGTTCCGGTTTGTATTTCAGATCTGGTTCTTAATGGTCGAATCTCGCTGCTAACGACTCTCTTAAACATGTCCAAACTGGCGCACGGAAAGATCATATTGGAATAAATTCCTGCAAAACGAAGCAGGGGATCGCCGCGCCATCGAGTGGGCGTTGGATTTTCAATAGGATACGATCTGAATGTCAACTGGTCTTCTTATGATTGGAAATTGCTGGTAAGGACGCAAATGATGGTCCATAAAGGACGGAATAAACACGCGAAGGAGTTAATGATACGGTTGACACGAGTAACTCAGTATAAGGTTCCTATAAATGTCCTGGATTTGCTTGATTGCAGAATTGGAATTGCAGTTACACTTTTTCATTTTATCTGGTTCTACCGCGTAGGTCTAGTTTCTCGTATTTTGTTTCGTGTCGACTCGATAAACTATAATGTATGTTCTCGTCTCGTGATGGGGAGTGTACTGAAGACAGATAGTTCCACGTGCAGTTTGTGATATTCTTAAAAAGAATTGCTCAATCGACATCTTACTAGTCCCATCTATGTAGAACGCCTGTCTGGTTGTTTATTTGTTCGATGATCTTCTTCGTGGTTCCTGCTAAATCCGTACGAATAACCTTCCTGTTCAATATCTTCAAAGATATTTGAAAAACTAGTTAGTTCAATAAGGTTTTCAGAATGTGCATTTTGTCATGGCTCATTCACTTTGAGAGGATAGTTTATAGTTTAAAAAAGGGGTTACAGTTCACTGCGACCTCCAGGACTATTGTGCCCCCTTACAGAGCTGTTCTGACCACATCCTTTACAGCTCGCCTTCCAGTTCAACAGATCAGATGAAATCCAATATCTGTGAAGGCTTCAACGAGGCTAGTTCCTCACTCTTGCAAGTTTCTCGCCCAAGGCATTCTCTCCTTAGGCTCGCAATGCCAAAGCGTTCCGTGACTTGGTGAATGGGAGTTTCTTCTTCTCCCCACAGAACCTACACACGTCAGTGTCCGATAATCCTATCCTCAACAGGTGCTTTCGAGGCGACAGTGTCCTGTTAGAAAGCCAGTGAGGAGGTGTAATTGTTTCTTACCAAGATCCAGATATATTTTGGATCTTGTTGTTCAAAGTTCCGAAGGAATTAGTGGAATGATCCATCCCTGCGAGATTCCGCCAGAGTTTTTCCCTTTCTGCTTTCTCCCTTCTCCAGGAACTCCTTCTAATAGTTATATTTACCTATAAAACAGAATGGTTCTGGGCGAATGAGTGACATTTGTGCGCCATCTTTGGCAAGTGTATAGGCCTCTTCGTTTCCTTTGATTCCCGAGTGGCCGGGAACCCAGATTAAAAGGACCTATTTCTCTTTCCTACCTCATGGAGGTTGTTCTGGCACTGCCAGATCATCTGTGAGTCGATGACGTAGGATCTCAGTGCTTTTATAGCAGCTTGACTATCTAATGGCTATATCGTACTTCTGATGGTTTCTTTCTAGATTTATACTAGACATCTTTCCAGAAGAAGAGGTTTTCAGTATGTGCACTTTGTCATGGCTCATTTATTTATATTTTTGTTCATGACAAATTTCATCAGGTACCATCATCTCAAAGTAAATGAGCCATGACAAGTTGCACATACATACTGAAAACTTCTTCGAAATAACAAATTTTTCGATTCTTGAAAATTTCTGCACGCCTATAAAGAAGTTAGGAAGACATTGCCAGCAAACTACAACACGACCCACCTTCCCTATTCAAAAAATGTAGAGGGTTAGTTGGGATGGCACAGAAGGCAACAAAAATCCTTCAAAAAATGAATAAAAATTTGGTAAAAGTGAAAAAAAATTGAGTTGTTTCAGAATTTTGTTGCCAAATATTTTTCTTCTGAGAAAATGAATTTGTTCCATAATTTTGACGCGGACTATATATACCTATTGAACACTGTGCTAAAGGGTAACTTACGAACGAATAAATCAAATTCAAATTTGGTGGAAAAAAACATCAGAACCGGTAATATATCATCTTGTGAGGAAATACATTTGGCAACAAGAAGATATGGCAGAAAAATCATTGACATAAAATGAATTATGGTTCAAATTATTGAAAACTGATAGATTCTAATTTATTGATAACTTCCACATAGAAAATAGTCAACAACATAATAAACTACTTTACCACTGAGCCGATATTTTGCAATGAGATTTCATTTCATTTGTTATTTCGACTACTCTCAATTAATCGCTCCATTGTAACAAGGAATTCTCTGGATGTATCAAAGCTCTGAAAATTTCCATCATTTGAATGTTTTTTATGTTTCAGCCATACCTACAGAAATCAATTTCCTTAAAGCAACTTCTATTACAAATTATAAAATATACAATTTAATCCAGTCGAATTGTGCTTTTAATAGGAAAGTTTTGGGGTAATTTTGATTTCTTGCATTTTTATATTTTTTGGTGTGCTGAATCCGCATTTGGGGTTGCTAACAAAATCATGACGAAACATAGAAAATAATTCAAAAAAGAATAAAAATCTCATTTTTGGCCAGCTTTTTCGCTTATTACACGAAAACTATAAACTTTTCTTGAAAAATCTTGACATACAAAATGAAAGTACATAAAATTTCCTATACAAATTGTACTACCACAGCTTGTATGGGGCAGCTCGTTCTGGCTCAAATTATAGTTGAAAATTAGGTATTTTCTATGACTCAATAAAGGAAAAAAAGTTCAATTCTATGGTTCCGATGATGCGATCCTCTTGAAATTTTGCGTGAACATTCAGTATATCAGTCTCGATTCACACAAAAAATTCATCGAATCGGATATCTTGTTATATAAATATAAAGATTCTTCCTTTCAATATTCCAATGGAATTTTCTATGATTCTGTTCACACTATGGTCACACAATTTTGCAAAAGGCTTTATGAGCATCTTGCATTTGGCCGTAATATTTCATTCCGATTGGTTTCCTATTTTCTGCGATACTGAGGAACAAAATTGGAAATGCAAGATGCTGATAACATGCCTCTTGCAAATTTTGTGGCCATAGTGTGAAAAGAACTATAAAAAATTCAATTGGAATATTGAAAAGAAAAACCTTTATATTTCCGTAACAGAATATCTCATTCAGGTGACATTTATTTTGGGGATGAAGATTGATATAGTGAATGTTCATGTTCAATGTTCAAGAGGATCGCATCATCTGAACTACAGAATTTTTTTGAGTACTGATTTTTTGCATATCAAATGTTTTGAATAATTTTAAGAATAATTGTGATCGTGCTGAGATTTTTCATTTGTATACTCAGCATGAATCTAAAGTCCTATATACAAAATTTTGAGGTAATAACATTATTGCTCCACCAATGAACGAGCGGTCAAAATCACCTGCTCAGGGCGTTCCTCAATTTTTTTAAACACATTAACACATACGTTCACTACACTTATACGGAGAAACAGAGCTTCTTCCTGGGATTATTCTCTGTTCTCTCTCATCATACGCAGAATTTATATCGAGCCCTGTCTATTTTTCTTCTGGATTCACCTTGGTACTCATGCTTTTACTCATAAGAATATAGATAATTAGGAAGAACCAATAAATTTTGGTTAGTTGGACGATATTAATTCTATGGAATAAATTCCAAAGTTGTTACACAAATATTTGATAATTATTCATTCGATAAACATCTCAATTTTCTGCATTGATGCAATGAAACATTTTTCTGCGACACACAGTATAAGTATACTAAACAAATTCAATTTTATAAAGCGATCTGCACAAAACGAATACATTCAGTCTGACGGAAAGAAAGAAGTCTTTTGACAGTATGCAGATGCAAGTAGATACAGAATATTCTCTGAATAAAACATTTAACCTCTTTTAAATACTTATTACACACATCGTATGACGGGCCGTGGGCGCTGTCGCGTAATTTTTAAACAATAGAATGTAGGAACAATGGCACCTACGACGAGGGACAAGACACCTGACATATGCTAGTAGTAATGAACTCTATACCATTCAGTTCTGTTATGTCTCACAACAGTTCTTACAGCCATTTCCTCCACTATATTATTTGTCATTCATTATTGTGACAACCTGCCTGTTGCTAGTTTCAACAACCGAGAAATGTGCTTCTGTAGTTTTGTTAATTCTTCACGGAGTTACACCTGAATATGAAAAAAAAATTACTTCTAACTGTGCCTGAATAACAATTTCACCGCACTGTTTTCGAATGAGAAAGTATAAATTTTTAGCGTGCGGAAAAGTCCTTACTTATATATTGATTTAATGATTATGAATTATGCAATTTCAATTAAGATCGCATAAGTACTAATGCTATTTTTTATTTCCAGATTGTTCAATTTTCAGAAGTTATTAATTTCACAACCTGAAAAAAATGAAAATAGCACTCATGGATTTGATTTATTTCTGTATCAAGTACTCGTTTTTTAAGCGCTCGTTCTACTCAAACGAGTGCTATATCGTTTTGCCCAAATGTATGAAATCTTAGAATTTTCAGTCGAAAATGATCTCAATCGAAAGGTTTGACAACTAGATAAGGAATCCGTGGTCAAATCGAATTATATCAAATGGATTGCCCTAAAGACTTTTCAGGGTTAGTACGGTTCCCAAATGCTTCGATCAGGTTCATTAACCAGCCAAATCGTACAGGGTGTTCCATAAAATGTGACCATTCAAAATTTTTGTTCCTCAATATCTCAGACGAACGAACCAATCGAAATGAAATTTTACGGCCACATGCAAAATGTTCAAGCTCATAATAAGCCTCATGCCAAATTTTGTGGCCATCACAATATCATCGAACCCATAGAAAATACAAGTGGAATAAGTAATGAAAAAATAAATCTTTATATTTCTAAAACAAAATATCCGATTAGAGTGAAATTTATTTGTGAATAAAGATTTATATATTGAATGTTCATGCAAAATTTCAAACCGATCGCATCATCAGGAGCATAAAATTAAATTTTTTTCAATTATTGAGTTTCTAAATATTTAATTTTGTGAATGATTTCCAGAATATTATTGCGATCGTACATATATTCTGCATTTTATACTTAACATGAATCCCAAGTTCTATACAAAATTTTGAGGTAAAAGCATTATTGCTCCAACAATGAAAGAGCGCTCAAAAGCACCAGCTCAGGGCTACTCTTAAATATTTCTGAATCTTTGTGTTAGGTTTTTCTTGACAAATGCTTAAATTTGCTTAAATTTACCATTGAAATGGGTCATTGATTTTCAATTCCGTATACGTTAAACCCACCTCTTATTTTGTGGTCGACAAAAATTTATTTTGAAAACTGCAACGTTCCGAAGTATGAATCAGTTAATATTTCCAAGGAATAAAAAAAAATTAAGAAAAGTCCTGAACGGGTGCTTCTGAGCGCTCGTTCTTTGGTGAAGCACAAGACTAGATATCACCTAAGAATTTTATATGAAATTTGAGAATGATACCAAATATATAAATGCAGAATCTCAGCACAATCCGAATTGAATTCTGGAAATCATTCAAAAAATTAAATATCAAAAATAAATAATCACAAAAATTCATTCTATGGGCTTGATGATGTGATTCTCTTGAAATTTTGCATGAACATTCATTATATCAGTTTTGATAAAAAAATAAATTTCACTTGCAAAGGTTATACGGTTATGGAAATATAAGTAGAGGTTCTTTTTTTCAATATTCCAATTGAATTATCTATGGTTCTGTTGACACTATGCCCACAAAATTTTTGCATGAAGTTTTAGTATAACAGTTTTCATTCACGAAAAGAGATTCACTCGAATCGGATATCCTGTTCTGAAAATATAAAGGTTCTTCTTTTCAATATTCTAGTTGAATTTACTATGGTTCTGTAAACACTATGGCCACCAAATTTTGCATGAAGTTTTAGTATAACAGTTTTCATTCGCAAAAAAAGATGCATTTGAATCGAATATCCTGTTCTGGAAACAATTTCTATGTATAAAATAAATTTCATCCGAATCGGATATTTTTTTATGGAAATGGAGTTTCTTCTTTTCAATATACCAATTGAATTTTCTATGGTTCTGCTTACACTCTGACAGCAAAAATTTGCATGATGCTCATTATGACCATCTTGCAAATGGCCGCAACACTTCATTTCGATGGATTTCGTTTGTCTGAGATATTGAGGAACCGAAATTTTGAATGGCCATATTCGATGGAACATCCTGTACGATTTGGCCGGGTAACGAACTAACTTAGTCATTTGAGACCCGAACTCACTCTGAAAATTTCAAGACTCTAGGACAATCCCTTCGAAAGTTAAAGTGCTAACGGACGTATGCATGGCCCCACGGACAGAATTAAATTTGACCACGAATTCGTCATCAGGATGTCTAACCCTATCGTTTAAGACCATTTTCGGCTCAAAATTCGAAAAAACATTCATTTGAGCAAAACGATATAGCACCCGTTCAAGTAAAACGAGCGCTCAATAAAAAACTTCTCTGTTATTCACATTCCATATTATAGTGCTAGATCTATCCCCAGAAGTTACAGAACTGAACAAACATCCTCGTAGTAAGTAAATCTTGTCGCGAGGTAATCAAATATTGATACTTTGATACCAGTCCGATAGGGTGATGGTAGAAAGAACGGCTTCTTGTCGCGGTACGTCAACCTTATCGGCAAACACCATTCCAATCGACTCCTTGCGAAAGTTCG
The DNA here is from genome assembly GCA_013421045.1 of Propylea japonica. Taxonomy (NCBI): domain Eukaryota; kingdom Metazoa; phylum Arthropoda; class Insecta; order Coleoptera; family Coccinellidae; genus Propylea; species Propylea japonica. Next base: position 53,165,559 of record CM024242.1, read on the forward strand.
CTCTGAAGATTACCCACCTGCATAATGAGGAAGGAGCATCGCTATCGCTAATGGTTCTTTTATCGGAGACGAGGTAAATAAATGAATTCTAAAATCAACAAGCTGACTGCGCTCGTATTGAGAAAGCGACAAGTAGAATGATCAAGTTCTAGATAGATGTAACGGCCAATGCGTATTTCGAAACGCTATCGGATTACATACAGGGTGTTTCATTGAGAAAAGGGAAAAATGGAGGACGAATAAAGCACATCTAGGTGGTTCCGAATATAGGTTCTATATTTTATTGGACTAACAAGTTTCATTACAAAGATACATCATGTTTTATCGATTTGGTCGAGTTCTTTGAGTGGCCATTACTTTCGAACCACGCAGAATATTTTTATGATTTTTGGTACGAACATAAAAAACTACCTCTACAGAAACGACCTAACCATCTGTCACTTGGAAAATCTAGATCCGGATTAACAAAATTGTGTATGCCTTTGCATCCCCTGTATTTTCGCGTTTTTGAAATACGGTTTGATATTTTGGAACAAAAACTGGAGCGAACTATGTGAAGGGTTTTCCAATAAGAGGTGTTTTATTGTTATTCAAAGAAGAAAGCCATTTTTCAATATAAATGATCGAATGTTTATTTCATTATGAAGAAGAAGCTATGTCGATAATAGTGGAAAACAACATCAGGCAAATGACCACCACGACCACGCTTACAGGACCATATCCTTTTAATGAAATTTTCCATAACCAAATCGCAAAGCGGCTGTCCTATGTCCTCGATAGCCATCTTTGAGGTCTTGAATTGGCGTAGAACTATTCTTTCACGTGGCCCTAAAGGAAGAAGTCACAAGGTGTTAAATGACAAGATCTCGGTGGCCAATTTTCCCGCAAAAGATCAATGGTTTTGTTGCTTATGTGGCACATAACGCCGTCTTGTTGAAAGTAAACGTTGTGCAGATCGATACTATCCACTTTTGGCCCTAAAAAATCATATATCATCTCTTGATAGAGCAATCCATTCATCGTTACTGTTTCTCCAGTCTCATTTTCAAAAAAGTAAGATCCAATGACACCGTCGGACCATAAACTGCACCAAACAGTCACACGTTGAGTATAGAGAGACTTTTCAACAATAACTCTTGGGTTTTCCGAACCCCAGATGGGACAATTTTGCTTGTTGACGAAGCCACCGAGGTTGAAATGGGCCTCATCGCTCAAGATGGTTTTTCGATTGAATTCCGGATTATTTTCATGCATTTCAACGACCCAATCAGCAAAGACACGAGGTTTTTGATGATCCGCCGGCTTGAGTTCTTGTGTTAACTGAACTTTATAAGCCTCAGGACCCAAATCCATGTGCAAAATACGGCGTAATGACGTTTGTGGAATGCCTTATTCCAAAAAACAACGAGGAATGGACAAACCTGGGTTTTCTTCAACACTTTCGGCTACAGCAGCAATATTCTGGACTGTTCTTGAGCGACGTGCACGGGTTATATTCTTAACATCACTATTTTGTCCCAAGAGCTTGAATTTTGGCACCACTTTCTTTATTGCGGTCCGACAAGGTGTTTCACGACGACCCAAAATTTTTATAGTGAATTTCAATAACTTCAATGCGTCCTTGAAGCGTGTATCGTTCCATTTTTATCAAAGAAGTAGTTTCTTCTTGTCAAATGTAAAAAATTACAGCTTCAAACGTGACATCTACCGAACTAGCAGGCTATTCAAAATTACACTTTTAATTGGAAAACTCTTTATTTAATGCTCATTTCATCATCAAAAAATCCACGTCAACACATAACTGTCGGATTGCCCCTTGAAAAAGAAAGCTGAAATTTCCTTCAATTGCACATTAGAAATTTTCTTCTCAAAATTAGGAATTGAACAGAATCACTCATTCCTCGCTCCATTCAAAATCTGAATACGCGTACATGACTTATCGAAACAGATAGAACTAGATAGTAAGTCCTACATTACCATAGCATCGGAATGATAAATTGAATAGGTCGATGATTACAATGTACATATGAATGGGGTATGAGGTCATTAGTTTGCGTCACAGTCAGTGAAGGGGCACACATGGCGACATTTATATTATGTGTCTGTATGTCTGTGTGTGGTGTCGAGATCGCGCTAGAGACTTTTGTCATAAATTAAGGCCACACCTAGGGTATTGTTCAGTTTGCTTTAATTTTGCCACGAGAATTGCATTTACATCTGTTGGATGAAGTTTCTTTATTAAGACGGCTGGAGCGTAAAGGCGTATTCATCCAGGAAAATATATCATCGCATCTGCGGAGAATGTTGTCTTGTGAGTCCCTTTGGTCCTCGACGAGATTCTGGAATTATATTTCTCAGCAACAGACGAGTACAAAACAAAGACGACGATGTAACTTTCAGGCTAGGTGTTGCTTACTGTTTTCAGCGTCTCACGCCATGATAACTGAATAACATTTCGAGATTCAGGATTTAGTTATAGGGATTCAAATTGATATTATCGCCTCCAAGTTTTTCCTAGACAACCTGTAAAATAATTGTCATAATTGATACCTTTCATTAATCAAAAACACGCTCTCACTTAATTTCGCTAGCGAGATTTCTTTTGAGCGCTCGTTCTCCTTGAACGAGCACTATATCGTTTTGCCAGATGTCTATAACTTTCGAATTTTGAGCCGAAAATGGTCTCAAACGGTAGGGTTCGACTCCCTGATGACGAATTCGTGGTCAAATTCAAGTCTGTCCGTGGGGCCGTCAGCACAATAACTTTCGAAGGAATTGTCCTACAGACTTGAAATTTTCAGGATGAGTTCGGCTCTCAAAAGACACGATTAAGTTCACTAACCAGCCCAATCGTGCACGGTGTTCCATAAAATATGGCCATTCAGAATTGTTTTCTTCAATATCTCAGAACATACGAAACCAATCGGAATGAAATGGCCCAATGCAAGATGCTGATAACAGTACCTAGTACGAGCCCATCGCACCGCGATGTAATCAAATGACGTATTTACTTCGTAACAAACTTCAATAATCGACATCGCGATGCGATGGGCTAGGGTCGGTGCGCCGTTGTGGACTCGTACTTAGGTATTGTTCAGTTTGCTTTTATTTTGCCAGGAGAATTGCATTGCATTTGTTGGATGAAGTTTCTTTATCAAGACGGCTGGAGCGTAAAGGTTCTTCCAGGAAAATATACCATCGCATCTGCGGAGAATGTTGTCTTGTGAGTCCCTTTAGTCCACGACGAAATTCTGGAGTTCTGGAATTATATTTCTTATCAACAGAAGAGTTTTCAGTTCAGTTGTTCAGTTTGCTGCAATTTTCCACGAGAATTGCATTTACATCTGTTGGATGAGGTTTCTTCATTAAGACGGCTAGAGCGTAAAGGCTTACTCATCCAGGAAAATATATCATCGCATCTGCGGAGAATTTTGTCTTGTGAGTCCCTTTGGTCCTTGGCGAGATTATGGAGTTCTGGAATGATATTTCTTGTACATAGACGGAATACAAAACAGAGTTGACGACGAAGCTTTCTGGATCTAAATGATGCTGGTTGTTTTCCCAATTAAATTTCTCCTTCTTTCGCCATGAGAAATTTTATTGCATTTACTGCTCTACTTAGTTATGTGGATTCAAATTGATATCACCGCTTCCAATTTTCTGTAGATAATCATATCGATAGCTTTCAATCGTCAAAAGAAACTTACAAACTAATTTCGTTAGCGAGATTTTTTTTTAATATTACTAATACCTGATTCAAGAACCAGTGGCGGATGCTCAGAGAGGACAGAGAAGGCCGGGCCTCCCCTAATTTCACTGCATTTTATTCAACTTCAAATAAAAATTAATCACGTTTCTATATCTGTATTTCCATCATTCTATCTACTATGCAAATCTCAAAGCAATAAACATTTGCTTATTACTCAGCGATCTAAAACATTCATACATTACAGCGTAACGGATAGCGAGCAAACCGCTTAGCGAAAGAGGCTCGCTACCAAGAGTCGAGATTCGTTTGAAAGTAACATTTCAAACTTCTTTGCATGAACGGTGCGGGAACCACTCAAAATTCAAGCCAGAGATCACGTGCCGGAGGCCCTGTTCCGCGGCATTATTTTCGCTTCTACGTGAACGAGCTTAGCCGAAACTGAACGTCCGATGAACCTGAATCAACCCCGGCGATCGTGGATGGAGATCAGCTATTTTTTTGATTCCCTCCCTTTTTATTAACGAAGTATGAATCCTTTAAGCGCGCGATTTGTGGTTTTGTGACATTTTCCGGAAAAGCTTGTGGTTAAGATTTCAATATTTCAGCAAGAAAGATGGCAACTGAAATAAGAGGTGAGAATTATAATGCAAGTAGTGAACTTAAAGAAGCTCAAGATCCTGTAGATTTTATTGCCTTACTATAATAAAATTTTCATTACTCAAGTAATCAAGACACATCGACCAGCAATGCCAAATTTAATTATTGTTTCTGCTCATAATCGTTCGTTGTGCGTAGAATGGTATAATAAGCCCAGTTCGAAATAAATTATTTTGTTGATTGAATGGTGTCGAGCCCCCTCTGATTGAAATCTCACGAGCCGCCACTGTCAAGTAGTATTATGGGTGTAAGGGGCATTTCCTTCAACATATACGGTTCTGAAAAATCATCACTTAGAGATCCTAATTTTAGAGCAGACTTATGAGAATATCGGAGGAATTTCAAGAACGTGAAATCAAATATGTCCGTATGTTCAGATGGGAAAAAATTCGATCCAAGGAAATAAAAGCCCTACGACATAACTATTTCAGCTCAATTTTTGAATCATTCTATCATTCTACTGAAATGCATGGTACGGATTTTGCCATAAATTGAGGCCACACCTAGGGTATTGTTAAGTTTTCTTCAAATCCGCCACGAGAATTACATTTACATTTGTTGGCTGAAGTTTCTTTATTAAGTCGGCTGAGGCGTAAATATATCATTGCATCTGCGGAGAACGTTGTCTCTTGAGCCCCTTTGGCCCTTGACGAGATTCTGGAGTTCGGAAATTAAATTTCTTGTGAATAGACGGAATACGAAACAAAGATGACGATGCAGCTTTCTGGCTAATAGTCTAAGAGCTGGCTACGGAGGGGTAAGGGTCACTAGGTGCAAGGGTAATTTTATCGTTCACAGGTTCGATTGTTACCGACATAGCGTAAGGCGGGCAGCCAGAAGGCACACTGGAAGAATAACGGAAGGGTAGGGGGTTAAACATGCAATTTTTTTACGAAAAAAAAGTCATAAGGTGCAAAGATGGCAATTCGTAGAATAAGAGAAGGTGGTATGAGTAAACAGGAAAAAACATTGCCAGAAGGCTGAGTGGAAGAATAACGCGAAGGGAGGGGGTTAAACATGCATATTTTTTTCGAAAAAAAAGTCATAAGGTGCAAAGATGGCAATTTGTAGAATAATAGGAGGTAGTATGAGTAAGTAGAAAAAAACATTGCCAGAAGGCTAAGTGGAAGAGTAACGCGAAGGGAGGGGGTTGAACATGCAATTTGTACGAAAAAAATTAATGAGGTGCAAAGATGGCAATTTGTAGAATAGTAGGGGGTAGTATGGGTAAGTCGGAAAAAACATTGCCAGAAGACCAAGTGGAAGAATAACGCGAAGGGAGGGGGTTAAACATGCAATTTTTTTACGAAAAAAAGTCATAAGGTGCAAAGATGGCAATTTGTAGCATAAGAGAAAATAGAATGAGTAAGCAGGAAAAAACATTGCCAGAAGGCTGAGTGGAAGAATAACGCGAAGGGAGGGGGTTAAACATGCATCTTTTTTCGAAAAAAAGTCATAAGGTGCAAAGATGGCAGTTTGTAGCATAAGAGAAGGTAGTATGAATAAGCAGGAAAAAACATTGCCAGAAGGCTGAGTGGAAGAATAACGCGAAGGGAGGGGGTTAAACATGCATCTTTTTTTCGAAAAAAAGTCATAAGGTGCAAAGATGGCAATTTGTAGAATAAGAGAAGGTGGTATGAGTAAACAGGAAAAAACATTGCCAGAAGGCTGAGTGGAAGAATAACGCGAAGGGAGGGGGTTAAACATGCATATTTTTTTCGAAAAAAAAGTCATAAGGTGCAAAGATGGCAATTTGTAGAATAATAGGAGGTAGTATGAGTAAGTAGAAAAAAACATTGACAGAAGGCTAAGTGGAAGCGTAACGCGAAGGGAGGGGGTTGAACATGCAATTTGTACGAAAAAAACTAACTTTTAATCACCACTCCTCGCGTTATTCTTCAACTCGGCATTTTGGGAATTTTTCCTAACTTACTCATACTACCTCCGATTATTCTACAAATTGCCAGCTTTGCACCTTATGACTTGTTTTTTTCCGAAAAAAAAGATGGATGTTTAATCCTCTCCCCTCTCGTTATATGTACTTCCATTTAGCCTTTTTGAATTTTTTTTCTAACTTACTCATATTAACTTCGATCATTCTACAAATTGTCAGCTTTGCATCTTATGCCTTTTTTTCGTTAAAAAGTTGCTTGTTTAACCCCCTCCCTTAGCGTTATTCTTCCACTTAGCCTCCTGGCAATTTTTTTTCCTGCTTTCTCATACTACCCCCTATTATTCTACAAATTGCTATCTTTGCACCTTATGACTTTTTTTCGAAAAAAAATATGCATGTTTAACCCCCTCCCTTCGCGTTATTCTTCCACTCAGCCTTCTGGCAATGTTTTTTCCTGCTTATTCATACTACCTTCGATTATTCTACAAATTGCCATCTTTGCACTTTATGACTTTTTTTTCGAAAAAATTATGCATGTTTCAATCCCCTCCCTTCGCGTTATTTTTCCACTCAGCCTTCTGGCAATGTTTTTTCCTGCTTACTCATACTACCTTCTCTTATGCTACAAATTGCCATCTTTGCACCTTATGACTTTTTTTCGTAAAAAAATTGCATGTTTAACCCCCTCCCCTCGCGTTATTCTTCCACTTGGTCTTCTGGCAATGTTTTTTTCCGACTTACCCGTACTACCCCCTATTATTCTACAAATTGCCATCTTTGCACCTCATGAATTTTTTTCGTACAAATTGCATGTTCAACCTCCTCCCTTCGCGTTACTCTTCCACTTAGCCTTCTGGCAATGTTTTTTTCTACTTACTCATACTACCTCCTTTTATTCTACAAATTGCCATCTTTGCACCTTATGACTTTTTTTTCGAAAAAAATATGCATGTTTAACCCCCTCCCTTCGCGCTATTCTTCCACTCAGCCTTCTGGCAATGTTTTTTCCTGCTTACTCATACCACCTTCTCTTATTCTACAATTGCCATCTTTGCACCTTATGACTTTTTTTTCGTAAAAAATTGCATGTTTAACCCCCTACCCTTCCGTTATTCTTCCAGTGTGCCTTCTGGCTGCCCGCCTTACGCTATGTCGGTAACAATCGAACCTGTGAACGATAAAATTACCCTTGCACCTAGTGACCCTTACCCCTCCGTAGCCAGCTCTCAGTCTATAAGTGCTGCTGGTATGCTGGTAGTTTTCCCAATTAAATTTCTCCTTCTTTCATCATGAAAAACTAAATGGCATTCGCAGCTGCTCTTCTAAGTTATGTGGATTAAAGTTGATCGAAATCGTCCTGAAAATCTCAAGAGTCTAGGACAACTCCTTCGAAAGTTATCGTGCTTACGGCTGGATGGCCCCATGGACAGAATTGAATTTTACCACGAAATCGTCATCAGGGAGTCTAATCCAATCCTTCGTGACCAAAATGAGAAAATTACAGACATTTGGGCAAAACGAATTGCACTCTTTTAGGTAAAACGAGCCCCCAAAAAATTTGGATTCCCTTGGACGTAGTTACCTATAGTCCGTTCACGAAGGTTGAGCGCATAGTAGGCGTTTGTTTATTTATCTGAAGTTGGCAGTATTTGCCATCTTAACGTTAAATAAAATCAACCTTGACGAATGTACCCGGCCTCGTCCGACGAGCTTGCGAGTTATCAGAGAACTCTATGCAATATTGACAACATTGCGTATCAATCTGACAAGTAAACAACATAACCTAAAATTTCAATATACACAGTGGAATATGCCAAATTTCCATGGCCAACCGACGGCTCAATCTTTTGTGAACGGACTATATAATGCACTAATAAAGTATAAGGAAAAGATTCAATTTATGATTTATGTATGGATCATAATGGCCGCTAGTAGAACATATGATTTGACATATTGCATTTATTATTGAAAAAAAGTTAATTGTTATAAAATATAATATTCGATTAAAATAACTATTGAGAAATAGTTGCTGCAAAGTTTCTTCGATTTGTCCCTAATCAAGGCATACTGTCACAATACAGAAAGAAATAAATAGAATAGAATTAACATAAAACATGCTGCAGGACACTGACGACAAAAATATAAAAGAATGGTATGAAAAAAACATTCTAAATTAAATTATCTTTCGAATAAACAATAAAGAAGGTATGTTCCTGGAGAAAAAAATTTTATAGCGCCGCGACGCCTGACATCAACACACTAAGAAAAAATTCATCCTTTTCGAGAAAAACTCAGGTTACCAAGATAAGTGAATCACTTTGTACCCTTCTGAAAAAAAATGAGAAATTGAGCTTCACAAAGATATTCGCTTTTAATTATGTACCATAATTACGAAACAAATCTGACAAATTAAACCAATTACCATTTAATGACAGTAATTACCTTTGTTAGTATTCTTCTCGTTGCATAAACGCTTTATGTCAGTTGTACGACTCAGAAATGACCAATTTTCAGGCTATTGCAGACGTTATCTTATCAAATTGGACAGCATTATCCCGAATATCGACCTGTTAACGCATTATTTCACAAGAACGATCGAAGTATGAATAAAAAAGTGATGAAATCCAACGTTTATCCGAATTTATACGAACCTCTAATAAAGAACAAGCTCATTTATGGAGATCACGTCGGCCCCTGGGAAGTTGACCTACGGATTACATTGAGTTATTGACATTCTGAAAATTTTTAAGCTGATATATGGCATAATTACGGATTGGCCGGAATAATGGGACGTATCAGACAAGGGATTAAAACATATTAAACATATTAAAGAGCATTTGGAATGGAACAAGTGCCATAAATTAATTTCATACATTATACATTTAAAAACAAACAGTCTGATACTGGGAGGTCGAGCAGAATACATTTTATGCGTGAGAGAACCTGATAGCCAAATATAACAATAAGGTCAATTAGCGATTATTTCAACAGTTTATCAGTAAATGTCATATTGAAATGGGTTTATTTTTCTTCGTCATACCTCAGTTTAAATAGGAGATAATAATAAACTAGTGTTATGAGTCAGTATACTGTACTTTCAATATCTGAAGTACTGAAAAATCATCACTTTAAGAACCAGGCCTGCTTTGGAAATCATCCTGACTTTAGAACAACTATTTTCGAATATACGAGAAATTTGTTATTTTTTGATGGAGATACTTTTTTTTACTATGCTTAGTAATTTTTTTTCAAAAATGAAAATTTTCCCCACTGATTCACATGTATAATACATAATAGGGATGTTGACTCATGTTACGAATTCATATAAATTGAGGTTTTCCTCATAGAAGGGAGTTTTTGCAATCCTAAAAAACCATTTTAGTGATCTTATTATTCTCGTTGAATTAAATAAAGCTGATTTAAATTATGTTATTTATTATCAACTATCACGTGACTGCGAACGCCAATCAGAGGTATTCCGTATAGTGACGTCAAACTATCCGTATTGTCATTGCAAATTCGCATGTTTCGGTGCTCAGATCAACAAAATACATTCATAGGCCGGGTTCCACAAAACTCCAATCACCTTGATTATTGAAATGTCATCATTTCTCTGCAATTTGCAGTTCATTTTTGACATAAACCATCGACTTACTTCAATATGAACGATTTGATTGCCAATCAAGCTTTGTGAAACCCACGGTTCTGTGACTTGAACCATAGTAAATATATAATATATCATATCTATGATTCGAACTTACGAGGTTGAAAGCTGAAAGAGAACAGAATAGTTCGATTATTCGTTACAAGAACGATAATCTACAATTTTCTTATAATGGAGATAGGATTCATTCAAGGGTAATAGTAGTAACTTAACGAAGATTGATTCCCTGATGGTCGCAAGTTTCTTTACTGAAAACGAAGATTTTTGTGCAGTGGAGCTTAAAAACGTAGAATTGTCTCTGTAAGTAGCAAACTTTTAACTCATATTTATTATTACAAATAAAAAAACAACTCATTCAGCTTTTATAGACCGACATATTCATTTTGAAGGCTTAAATTGAACTTTTCCACAAGGAATCAGGCAAAATCAGTTCGCTTTGACAGAAGTCAAAGTATGTTTGCCATAGACAAACTGACAAACTAAAAATTTAGTTAGTCTATGATGTCTATCGTATACTGACGTAATCATCATAACGTGCAGTTTCCGCGGGAAATTAATTCTCTTTTCTTCAACGTATTTTTTATTGCAAATACTATATTTTTAAGAAAAAGTAATATTTTCGTGTTTGTATAGGGTTTATCTATATAATAAAATGAATTCCAAAAAATAGTCAACATCCCTATTGCTTTGATTTATATAAAATACAAGTGTAACAATTGTTAAATAATGTCTAATCGAAAAAGGGATGTTGATAACAAATTAATACTGCAAAATAATAGTCATTAAGTACAAAAACCTATACACTCTTCAATTTTGCCAATTTGGGGTCTCTAGATGGATATATCTAAACACGATACTTGGAGTGTTGGTGAAGAGACCACTGATTTGAAGCTTGAAAACAACGAAATCATAAAGAAATGAGAAAGCTACAAATACTTGGGTGTAATGCTATTGCGCTGTAGAGCGTAGCATGGGAAAAGACCCGAATGAGTCGCCATCGAGCACAGGAATTGGATCTGTGTCCATCAACTTTATGAAAGATTTCACGGAAGGATCTTGGTTTGCGTGCTTACAAAATCCAAATCGTGCAAGAATTGAAGACAAACTATCATCAAGCAAGGCGTAGATTCGTCGAATAGGCCCATAACGAGATTGCCGTTGTTCCCGAAGTTCAAAAGCGGATTTTTTTAGCGATTAAGCGCACTTCTGGTTGAATCGCTACGTGGACAAACAAACTGCCGCATTTGGAGTGAAGCTAATCCTCAAGTGTATGTTGAAACACTGTTACAACCAAAAAAACTGACTGCTTGGTGCGCTCTATGGGCTGATGGAATCATTGGTCCGTACTTCTTCAAAAACGATGGTGGCCAGAACGTTACAGGCAATGGTGATAGATATAGAGCCATGATTTTTAATTTTTCCTTTCCTGAATTGAATAACCTTGATGTCCAGGAGCTGTGATTCCAACAAGACGGCGCAACGTGTCACACAGCTCGTGCCACAATCGATTTATTGGAAGACACATTTTGGACCTGTGAATTGGCCTATAAGATCCTGTGATTTAACACTGCTAGACTACTTTCTGTGGGGCTATGTAAAGTCATTGGCATATGCGGATAAGCCATTTGGAAGACAACATTCGCCGTGTTATTGATGATATAGGGCCACAAATGTTGGAAAAAGTCGTCGAAAATTGACATCCAGATTGGACTACATCCGAGCCAGCCGTGGTGGTCATATGGCATAAATATATTTAAAATGTAATGACACAAGTTTATCTTTCGGATAATAAAATTCAGTCAATCAAATAATCCATCGTTGTTTTATTGCCATTTAAAGTTCTCTACCTGAAAAAACACCCTTTATTAGGAATAAACATCCGCATGCAAAACAGACTTTAGTGAATAGCACTGCAATGCCGAACTGTAAAATGAAATTTCCCTCGTTATATTTAGAAACAGTATAAATAAACCAGGTGGGCGATAATACGTACGAACATGAAAGAATCAGCAGTCCGTAATTATGATTTATACTGTTTACGGTGGCACAGATCGTAAATAATGGGGTAATTCTAATTTATTGTCAGTTGTGTATGCAAATCGCATAATAGGATCAGTGTTTATGACCGCATATTGGTGGCAGTTGCATTTAATCGGTTCAAAGTTTTTGAGATATCATGGCTCATTTTTTCGGGATTACAGCTATCTTTTAGAATAAGTCGTCCTTTATTACTATATGAGAAAGTCTTTCTGAGTGATGGATGTTACTTTGATTTGAACAAAACTATAGGCTTTGTTAGGCACTCACAACCTCTCAAAATCATCAGAACCTATACTCCGTCACGAAAGGTTGAGCACATAGTAGGCGTTTCTTTATTTATCCGAAGTTGGCAGTATTTTCTGTCATAACGTGAAATAAATTCAATGTTGCCGAATGTAGGTACCCGGTCTCGCCCGACGAGCTTGCGAGTTATCAGACAACTCTATGCAATATTGACAACATTGCGTATCAATCTGACAAGAAAATAAACATCATAACCTAAAATTTCAATATACAGAGTGGAATATGTCAAATTATCATAGCCAACCGACGGCTCAACCTTTCGTGAACGGACAATTCATGGTTATCCTGATGGGACATAATAGAATAGGCAAATCAAGTTAAGCGATACGCCCTCTGGTGAACATTTGAGTAAGCTCAATATTGACCTGATTCTTTCATTTTCGAACTTGAGACAAGGAAGTGTTAACAAAGAAAAACCCACTGAAGAATTCTCTTGTGAAGATAAAAGGAACCTAGTGTTTGAATATAATAAAATTAAGTCAATTCAATTTTCCTAAACAGCCTTTCAACTAATTCATCTTTCAATATGGCTGAAATAAATTGAAAAGAATGATGACACCCCACCGTCTTACAGAAAATAAAAATAAATATACACAGTAATACACTCGTTCACTCATAGATATCTGAAATGTTGATATATTGATAAAAAATTCAAATTTTAATGATTCAGATTTACCTGCACATGTACAATACAACCAAATCCTTCCATGTCACTATTGATAGTTCTACGAATGCCAGCAGTGGCGCTGCATTCTTATTTTCAGATGCCTAACCTCCCTAGAGACGAAACTTCGAAGAGTGATAAGAAGAAAAATATTTCAACTTACGGTTAAAAGCTATTCAATGAGGTAGACAAAAAAACAAAGGTCACCTCAGTCTGGGTTCCCGGTAATTCGGGAATCAAAGAGGCTAATACAAACCAAATATCTTTCTCGCTATCGCTAAAGGCCCAAACCTTTCTATGGTATAGGCAAATGCACTTAGAGTTAACGGAGTAGGGAGAAACTGAGAAACAAGCACCCAGGAAGAATCTTCCGTGAAGAGATAATCCCAAGAAGTCAGTTCGGTACATTAAAACTGCATGGTCCAAAAAGTATTTTATCTTTGCAAGATGGGTTACGCCTCGTCACTGGCTTTCTTACAAGACATTATCGCCTTGGAAGCATATGATGAGAATTGTCTTAACTGATACTAACACGTGTATGTTTTCTGCGGGTAGGAGGAGGAAACTCCTTTTACTTAGTTAAAGAATGCCCCGCCATTGCGATACTGCGCGAAGAATGTCTTGAAGGAGGTTTTTTATGGAGGAGAGCCAATCCTAGCATCCTTTAGCCCTCTCAGATCTAGAATTCATTACGGCTCTACGAATTGAGAGCGAGCTCTAATGGGTGGCACAATACACCTTTTCATAGCAGTTTAGTAAAACCCCCTAAATTTGAATCTCCAAGGTAGGAGACTGGACTGTAGTTAAAAAAAGGGGTTACAGTTCACAGCGACCTCAAGGTCTATTGTTCCCCCTTACAGAGCTGTTCTGAGCACATCCTCTACAGTTCGGCTTCCAGTTCCAGGGATCTGATGAAGCCAATATCTCTGATGGCTTCAACGAGGCTAGTTCCTCACTCTTACAAGTTCTCGCCCAAGGCATTCTCTCCTTAGGCTCGCAATGTCAAAGCATTCCGTGACTAGGTGAATGGGGGTTTCTTCCTCCTCCCCAGAGAACCTACACTCGTCAGTGTCCGATAATCCCATTCTCAACAGGTGCTTCCTGAGGCGACAGTGTCCTGAATGAAAGCCAGTGAGCTTCATATTTCGATTCGATCCGATGAAATTCATTTTATAAATAAAGATTGATGCACTGAATGTCAATGCAGCATTTTGTGGCCATAGTGTTAATCAAACCATGGAAATTCAAATGGAATAGCGAAAAGAAAAATCAATATATTTCCCTAACAGTATATCCGATTTGAGTGAATTTTTTGTGTGAATGAAGACTATTATACTAAATCTTCATGCGAAGTTTTGTGGCCATAGTGTCCACAGAACCACAGAAAATTCAATTGGAATATTGAAAAGAAAAATATCTATATTTCCTTGACAGGATAACCAATTCGAGTGAATTTTTTTTTGTGAATCATGACTTATATAGTGAATGTTCATGCAAGATTTCAAGAGGATCGCACCATCACAACCATATAAAGTAATTTTTGTAATTATTTATTTATTTTTCATTTTTTGAATAATTTCCAGAATATAATTCCGATTGTAATGAGATTCTGCATTTATACAGGGTGTCCCAAAAATACCACGCGAAAGTGACACTGGAGATAGATTGGCATTAGGTCTATCAGATAGCATCAACATGACCTCAGTAAAAGTCCGCTGGTTTTCGAGATATCACCACTTTTGTGTATTTTTAGAAAATCTCCAGTTTTAGGTTTTTATCGCTAGCATTAATAGAAATTACTTCAAACTTATTTTTTTTACCTAGGCTATCCTGAATAGTTGCTTTAAACATTGAAGTAATAACTTCACCGAGAACTAGAACAACATCCTTCAAAAAAAAATCTAATTTGTTGTATTTTATTCCGAAGTTAAAACGTTAACTTAAGTTTGACTGACTGCTGTGAAAAAAAAATTCATCAGACTGAATTGACAATAATGATCTTAAAACTTGTCCATTCATGCCTTTTTTAAAATGATAAAACACTACCAATTTTTTTAATCAGAACCTTAGAAATTCTAATTTTGTCAGGAGAGATGTGTTAAAGGTTTTGACTTAAAATTGGTAGTGTTGAATCATTTTGAAGTGGGCATGAAATGGACCAGTTTTTACGATTATTTGTCAATTCAGTCTGATAAAATTTTTTTCACAGTAGTCAGTCAAACTTAAGTTAACGTTCTAACTTCGGCATAAAATACAACAAGTTAGACATTTTTTGAAGGATTTTTTCTAGATCTCGGTGAAGTTATTACTTCATTGTTTAAAGCAACTATTCAGGATAGCCTAGGTCAAAAAAACATGAGTTTAAAGTAATTTTTAGCAATGCTAGGCGATAAAAGACCGAAAACTGGAGATTTTTGAAAAATACACAAAAGTGGTGATATCTCGAAAACCAGCGGACTTTTACTGAGGTCAAGTTGATGCTATCTGATAGACCTAATGCCAATCTATCTCCAGTGTCACTTTCTCGTGGTATTTTTGGGACACCCTGTATATTTGATATCTATCTCAAATCCCGCATAAAATTTTAAGGTAATTGTCTTATTGCTCCACCAAAGAATGAGCGCTCAAAAGCTCCCGCTCACGGCTTTTCTTAAATTTTTTCCAAATTTTCTAATAAATTCTAATTCTGTAAAATTAGTCGATAAATTCATTTCAACAATGGTGAAGTACTGAAAATTTATTCAGCTCTTTCTGTCAGGACACAAAGCTCAAAAAAGTCGTAAAATGTATATATTCGTGATCCTGCGAAATTTCAGCTCATTCCTTCTACCGCTTGAATAAACGAGCGGCAAGATATGAAACCCTAGTTATGCATTACTCCACCACAGCCACTATCTGTTAATGTCCCTATTTAATTTTTTACATTTGTATGCAAACGAATCGTCCTTTTCCCCTTGCGCCGGAGTTTTCTATTAAAACTCCTGAGTAAATTCATAAATCCGTAATAATTTTGTGATTTTTACGACACAAAGGCCATAAAACGAGCTCCGGGGAAGTACAGGTAATCTAATAAACTTCGTTCTTTGTTTTCAGCTAAATGGGATACTAAATAATTTATGCAGCGGCAGAGAGAGAGTGGTAGGGTATATTTCTTATAATCCACGAAGAGGAACAACGGACCCAGGTCTGGGACATATTATCTCTGGGCATGCAAGTATCCGACTTAATATTTAACGTAACGTGGTGGAGGTTTATTAATTACTCTGCGTAGAGGTGAAATTAATCATACTTCTTGAGACTACTTGACTTTTATATCCAGCGGTCACGGAGATGATTAATTTGGACGGGTCCACATTAAAATAAGACTGGATCATTTAAGGTAGTTTCTCCTCCCTCCTTAGTTGAGTTACGTTAATTGCTAGTTAATTGTTGGTTAATAGCTATCGAACGGTAGGGGGAGGTCACATTGTTCTGTATAAAAATTTAAGAAAAGTCCTGAGCAGGAGCTTCTGATCGCTCGTTCATTGGGGGGCAATAAGACTATTAGGGGAAGTGTGCCCATGTTGGCACCCTTAACGAATTATTCACATATTTCATTAAAGGAATATTTTCCATGTCATCGATTGTACAGATTTACTGCTACTCGATTGTAGTATGCATTTTTATACATAGTTTCAATATAAATTCTCAAAAATTTGGATTATACCACTTTTAAAATTTGGCCACGGGTGCCATCATAAGATCACGTATGTCCATTGATGGCATATAACTGAAACTAAAATGATATTATTTATTGAAATGTTTTATTGAAGAAAATAGCAGTCCTTTTTTATGAAAATGAAAATATAAGTGTAAAGGAACTAAATTTACATTCTTTGGCATCGTCAAAATGTAAAAATATATTTTTATACGCCTAATTCACATACGAATATGATTTGCACAAGCACACTCGGCATGGCACCAGCTGGCGAATTTCTGGCAACGCAACCAATTCTCCCTTGGTCTAGACATAGACAACAGCTTATAGCAATAAAGACACGGCATCTGAATCATCGTCATTCTTCGTTTTCCTCACTTTCTTCTACGAACTTAATCTGTCTTTTGACCTTTCTAGCTAGCTTCTCTCTCTTCTTGTCTTCTCTTCTTCTTCCAACTTCTTTTCTATTATGTCAGTGGTTGTATTGAGGATTCCAACTTTTCCTCGTTTTCTTCCTCTGTTCACTTTTGATTCTGCAACGGCAGTTGGGAGTGGTGAGAGTTCTTGTATGATTTTCAATGATCTCGATACTTCACTCGAAACCATTTTCATTATTTTCGGATACCTCTAATATTTCTTGCGAAGTACCACGCTTTGGAAGAATCGTCTCTTGATCTTGATTCTTTTTTCTATGATAGCACCCTATGCTATCATAGGAACACTCTGGATATGCCATCATAAGCATAAGTAACATATATTTTTCAACAAAGCGAAAAAGGTACTAAAAAGACGAAAAAACCTAAAATTTTCACACTTAAAGCATTGTTATAGCGTGATTAAAGGAAACTAATATCATTTTTTTAACAGATTTTTTGAATATCCAAATAAAACGAAAAAGAATGAAATAACTATCATACATCAACACCTCTCGAAATGATTGAACTCTTATAAAAGTCACAAATTGCCACTTATTTAAGGTGTAACTACGTATATCAAGCGTAAATACCATCTGGCTTACAAACTCAGTAAATATAAGTTTGTTCAGTTGATGTTAACAGACTTCTTTGAAGTGTGCCATCCTAAGCAGGATGCCATCATAGGCATACTTCCCCTACCTCGAAATTTAATATGGGACTTGAGATTGATACCTTATGTATAAATGCAGAATCTCAGCACAATCGGAATTATATTCTGGAAATTATTCAGAAGATGAAATATGTAAAAAATATAAATTAAAAAAAATTTATTTCTATGGTTCTGATGCTTAGACTATACTAGTCTAAGTTCTGATGATGCGATTCTCTTGAAATTTTGCATGAACATTCATGTGAATCAATGAATGATTCACCTAATTCGGATATTTTCTTATGGAAATATAAAGATTCTTCTTTCAATATTCCAATTGAGTTTTTTCTATGGTTCTGTTTAAAAATGTGGCTACAAAATTTGGCATGGAAATTGAGTTTATCAGTTCACATCCACCAAAGAAATTGTACCCGAATCAGATAATCCTGTTATGGAAATATAAGATTCTTCTTTTCAATATTGCAATTGAATTTTTTATGGTTTTGTTGACACCATGGCCACGAAATTTTGGATGGACATTCACTATAGCGATCTCCATTCACAAAATAAATTTCATTTGAATCCGATATCCTGTAATAGAAATATAAAGATGTTTTCTTTCACATATTCCAATTGAATTTTCTATTCTGTTACCACTATGACAACGAGATTTTGAACGAACATTCAGTATATTCATTCACAAAATAGATTTGACTATTAGCGAATATCTTCTTCTAGAAATATGACGTTTTTTTTAATTTTCCAGTTGAATTCTCTATGGTTTTGTTCACACTATGACTATGAAATTCTGCATAAGACATGTTATGAGCATCTTGCATTTGGCAGTAACATTTCATTTCGATTGGTTTCATTTTTTCTGAGATATTGAACACCAAAAATTTTGAATCTCCATATTTTTTGGAACACCCTGTACGGTTTGGCTGGTTAACGAGCTTAACTTAAATTTTTTATGTTATTTTGTTTTGTATGAGGTTTTCCAAATAAACATCTATCTATCTGTCTATCTATATGAGGACCATTTCATAATAGATATAACGGTAAAAAAAAACTGAGCCCCTTGCGACACGAACTCATCCTGAAAACGTCTCTAGGACAATCCCTTCGAAAATTACTGAGCTATTGGACGGCCGGACGGCCCCACGAACAGAATTAAATTTGACCACGAATTCGTAATCAGGGAGTCTAACCCTTTTGCTTGAGACCATTTTTGGCTCGAAATTCGATATGTACAGACACTTCAAGTGACAGTTACAAGGGAGACTGCAAAAATCTTATGAGACAAATTCACAAGGTAATACGCCAACTTCATTTGCGGACAAAAATAAACCTAAGAAAACAGTTATAAGAAACACAAAATGAAATACACGAACAGAGTAAACAATACTAAAAAAACAATAAATAAACTAATATACAATGAGAGTCAAAT
This sequence comes from Propylea japonica, assembly GCA_013421045.1. Taxonomy (NCBI): domain Eukaryota; kingdom Metazoa; phylum Arthropoda; class Insecta; order Coleoptera; family Coccinellidae; genus Propylea; species Propylea japonica. Next base: position 53,184,699 of record CM024242.1, read on the forward strand.
TGTAAAAGAACTTTTCCGCCGACCTCAAAATAGAGACTAATTTTGATATGTACGGAATTAATCATTAATATTCAATAACCCAGTAGATTAAATAACTATTGAAATAACATGCATATTGTTATTTGATTAAAATTATTTGTCAGGAAAATAAAACATGTCATCTTAGGAATCAATGAAGACCGACAGATTGAGCAGAAAGAAGCACAGAAACAACATAAACACACAGGAATGAGTAGATTTCTGTCAACAGATTATGTGGAGTACCAAAAATGGGGAAACGGACAGGAATATAGTCGTGGTAAGATTAAGAAACCATCAATTTTTCGCACAAATAAAATTACAATTTCATGTTTTCATTTGAATCATTCAGTTTCAAACTTCATATTTCTCCCAAGCTGGTACCTACGTACCAAATCGCATGAAAACTTTATGTGACACTAACAGGGGGAACTGCAAAAATCTTATGAGACAAATTCACAAATTCAGAAGGTAATATGCCAACGCATTTACGGTAATCTGAGTGATTCATCTTCATTTGCAGGGGAACTTCGAGAGTCACGTATATGATGTATACCATTAGAGTTAGAGTAGGTCTATTCATTATTAAGAGACTACCTCGTTCACGAAGTTTGCTGCTCCATCCAAAGTTTGCAGCCTATCTGGAATACTTCAAATTTTCTTTATTGAAGAGCTAAATATTTTTGAACCCCTTCGAAAGTAGGCATCTGCAGACAAAAATAAACAAAAAAACAGTCAGAAAAAATATAAAAAAAATACACGAACAGAGTGAACACTATTGAAAAAACAAGAAGTTAATCAATATTCAATGAGGGTCAAATTATGAAGCAACTTTGAAATAGCATGCATATTAACCTATAATGAAAATTATTCGTCAGGAAAATATGAACATGTAATCTTAGGAACTAATGAAAACCGAAAGATTGCGCAGAAAGAAGCTCAGAAACAACAGAAAGCAGAAATTAGTAGGTTCCTATGAACGGGTTAGGATGTAAGAATATTGGGTTTAAGAAATTATCAATTTTTCACACAGACAAAATATACAGTTTCAGGTTTCATTTGAACCTTCAGTGTCCAAACTTCGATATTCTTTCCAAGCTGCCACCCTAATACCAAATCGCATGAAAACTTCATGTGACAGTAACTGCAAAAATCTTATGAGACAAATTCACAAATTCAGAAGGTAATATGCCAACGCATTTTAATGTGTACGAAATTGAGCATCAATGACCCATTTTAATGCTCAATTTTCTTAGCCATTTAATGCGCAATCCTCATGGCAACCGTACACAAAGTATTCAGAAGCACTACGAGAAATGTCAAACTCTACTGGAACATAGAAACATAGAAATTCCTTTACGTCAAATGTATGTCTTGTGCAAATTGAGAATGTATTTTAATCAAGAACTTATACACTATTCATGTTGACTGTTGAGATCGTCGGAAAAATCTTGTAATAAACTCGGTTATTAATCGAGCGACTAATGGTCTCGAACTATTAACGCGTTCGCTCCGCTCACGCATTAAAATATCTTGACCATTAGTCGCTGTCTTTAATAACCTAGTTTATTAAATAACTATTAAAATAACATGCATATTGTTATTTGATTAAAATTATTTGTCAGGAAAATAAAACATGTCATCTTAGGAATCAATGAAGACCGATAGATTGAGCAGAAAGAAGCACAGAAACAACATAAACACACAGAAATGAGTAGATTCCTGTCAACAGATTATGTGGAGTACCAAAAATGGGAAAACGGACAGGAATGGAGTCGTGTTAAGATTAAGAAACCATCAATTTTTCGCACAAATAAAATTACCATTTCATGTTTCATTTGAATCATTCAGTTTCAAAACTTCAATATTTCTCCCAAGCTGGTACCTACGTACCAAATCGCATGAAAACTTTATGTGACACTAACAGGGGGAACTGCAAAAATCTTATGAGACAAATTCACAAATTCAGAAGGTAATATGCCAACGCATTTACGGTAATTTGAGTGATTCATCTTCATTTGCAGGGGAAGTTCGAGAGTCACGTATATGATGTATACCATTAGAGTTAGAGTAGGTCTATTCATTATTAAGAGACTACCTCGTTCACGAAGTTTGCTGCTCCATCCAAAGTTTGCAGCCTATCTGGAATACTTCAAATTTTCTTTATTGAAGAGCTTTATTTTTGAACCCCTTCGAAAGTAGGCATCTGCAGACAAAAATAAACAAAAAAACAGTCAGAAAAAATAAAAGAAATACACGAACAGAGTGAACACTATTAAAAAACTAGAAGTTAATCAATATTCAATGAGGGTCAAATTGTAAAACAACTTTGAAATAGCATGCATATTAACCTATAATCAAAATTATTCGTCAGGAAAATGTGAACATGTAATCTTAGGAACTAAAGAAAACCGAAAGATTGCGCAGAAAGAAGCTCAGAAACAACAGAAAGCAGAAATTAGTAGGTCCCTATCAACGGGTTAGGATGTAAGAATATTGAGTTCAACAGAGCCGGACCGTGGGCGTGGCGAGGGAGGCATTTGCCACGGGCGCAAACGACCTAGGGGCGCAAAATGTGAAATATGATATATTCCATTTTAAATAAAGATTGACTACAAGCTCTTTATTTCAAAGTGGCGTATTTACCAGTTTACAAAATTGAGAAACACTTAGTTAACGAACGCTACCAAAACGGAACAACAAAATCCTAGAAAATTATACATGGCGCGAAACACGACTCGGTGCATTGTTCATTACATTTTAAGAAATATGGGAGATTATTGTCATTAAAAAAGTTCTTCAAAATAAAGGGTTTCCATAAAGAGGTGTTAATTTGAATAGCCTGCTATTCCGGTAGATGTCACGTTTGAAGCTGTCATTTTTTGACATAATACAAGTAGAAACTACGCCATTAATAAAAATGGAACAATACACGCTTTCAAGAACGTATTGAAATCATTAAAATTCACTATAAAAATTGTGAAAATGTGGCAGAGACGGTTCGTAAAACTCGAACATTTTTGGGTCGTCGTGAAGCACCTTGTCGGACCGCAATGAAGAAATTGGTGGAAAAATTCGAGCTGTTGGGACAAGTTAGTGATGTGAAGAATAAAACCCGTGCACATCGCTCAAGAACAGCCGAGAATATTGTTGCTGTAGCCGAAAGTGTTGAAGAGAATCCAAGTTTGTCCGTTCCCCGTCGTTCTTTGAAACTAGGCATTCGACAAACGTCATTACACCGTATTTTGCATAAAGGTTTGGGTCTGAAGGCTTATGAAGTTTAGTTAACCCTCCGTTAGTCGCGCACGGTCTGTGAGACCGGCCAGACACTTTTTATCCTAATTTTCAGAAATTCAGGGGGCATGGCATCTCCGGCTCCGGTTATCTTTCCGTAAGGATGCGACAGAGAGTCCTTGCGAATCTCATCGTGAAACGTGCTAGTACGAAAAAAATATATCGTGACACGGTGTGGGAGACCGGCGCGACTACTCTCGTACCCTATTTTTTCATATCTTGATAGTTCGATTGTGGGGTGAGTTTCAGGTGTTTTTGTTCTGTATAACTTATAACGAGGTAAATTCATAGTTTTTAGCCATGTGGTCGTTCGAAAGAGAGCAAGCTCGACTGCAGAAATTACTAGAGGTTTTAGATGAGGAAGAGGATAAAATAGCAAATGACGAACATTCAGATATTGATTAGTCTGAAGAAAAATTTGAATATTTAGAACAACAACTTGCGAGTGATGACTCAGAGCAGAATATTTCTGATGATGATGAGGAAGAAAATCAAAGTAATACACTGTCGATTTTTTGGCAAAGATAAAGTGACGCGTTGGAAAAATTTCCCCCCACAACAAAAAACTGCCTAGAAAATGGCCTTCATTAAGCTAAAATATGTTTGAAGAATCATTTTTATATTTGATGAAAGGTGTAACTTTTTGTTATTTCTAGTCTTCAAATCCTTAGAGTTTGATTTTTTCTTTTTATGACTGAAAAAGTAAGGTGTATGAATAAAATTGATTTTTTTGGAATTTCCCCAATATATTTGCATCAATTCGAAATATGTACCAATCTTGCATTTTCTTGTCACTCAGTTATGTTTTGAAAGACATCCATTTGAATTTTTAGGCAAAAAACTCATTCCACTTAGCATTCAGAGCTCAATGAGTAAGCACGGTCTGTGAGACCGGCGCGACTACCCATGTTAAAAATTTTGACGCGACTATTCGAGGGTTAACACAAGAACTCAAGCCGGCCGATCATCAACAACGTCGTGTCTTTGCTGATTGGGTCGTTGAAATGCATGAAAATGATCCGGAATTCTATCGAAAAATCATCTTGAGTGATGAGGCCCATTTCCACCTCGGTGGCTTCGTCAACAAGCAAAATTGTCGCATCTGGGGCTCGGAAAACCCAAGAGTTATTGTTGAAAAGCCTCTCTATTCTCAACGTGTCACTGTTTGGTGCGGTTTATGGTCCGGCGGAGTCATTGGACCTTACTTTTCGGAAAATGAGGCTGGAGCAACAGTTACGGTGAATGGATTGCGCTATCGAGAGATGATCAATGATTTTTTATGGCCGAAATGGGATAGTACTGATCTGGACAACGTTTACTTTCAACAAGACGGCGCTACGTGCCACACAAGCAACGAAACCATTGATCTTTTGCGGGAAAAGTTTCCGGACCGTGTTATCTCTGGAAGAGGTGATCACAATTGGACACCGAGATCTTGTAATTTAACACCTTGCGACTTCGTGAAAGAGAAGGTATACGTCAATAGCCCAGCGTCGATTCAAGACCTCAAAGATGGAATTCGTGAGGCTATCGAGGACATAGGACAGCCACATTGCGATTTGGTTATGGAAAATTTCATTAAAAGGATATGGTCCTGTAAGCGTGGTCGTGGTGGTTATTTGCCTGATGTTATTTTCCACTATTAACGGCATAGCTTCTTCTCTATAATGAAAATCCGATCATTTATATTGAAAAATGGCATTGAATAACAAAATAACACCTTTTATTGGAAAACCCCTTATAATCAATAAATGTCAATTATAAAAAACATGTATTTATTGAAAAATGAATTTCTTCAAGGGCGCATTTTGAAAGTTTGCCACAGGCGCTAGAATCCTAGTTCCGGCTCTGGAGTTCAAGAAATTATCAATTTTTCACACAGACAAAATATATAGTTTCAGGTTTCATTTGAATCCCTCAGTGTCCAAACTTCGATATTCTTTCCAAGCTGCCACCCTAATACCACAGTATAGACAAACAACCAGTAGTTGCACTCGGTGGATTTTCTTAATCCAATTTCGCCTCGCGCACCATCTCCGTAACTATAACCTCAAATTTTGTTGAACTCTTAGATTTTATGGATTTTAATGGTTTTTATTCTTTGATTGTATAAATATTATAGAAATTCTCGATTCTCTGCTGTATTGTATTGATATTAGACTTAGATTGGGAATAGTAGCATAATATTATAGTAAAACTATTTTTCTTTACTCAAGCTTTCGAGATTTTATTTCCTCTTCGCCACAAGAACTGTAATCAAGTAATGGAAACATAAACTCTTTTTTCTTTATACATTCATATAGTTCATTTATATTTTCATTACTATTTTCACAGTTTCCCTGACGAAGGGATCATCTCAAAAGCTTGAGCAAAGAAAAGAGAGTTTCACTCTAAAATATTGCTGCTATTCCCAATATCTAATACCTATTGAATATATGGTCATATTGTAACTGTTTTATATGATATTTTCTATTTTGCATTATTATTTGATCTTTGATCAGTATTGAATGCTTACCTCATAACATAAATAGATAAAGAAAAATTATTAGGGGAGTCAAAGTTTAGTGTTTCCATTAGTTCTCACTTTAATTATAATGGAAAACTAACATTGATTATGTTTCACGAAAATTAGAGACAACACCTGCTATACTTCCCTTAATTTTTAAGCTGTACATTAACAATAATTTTCACAAATTTTCCATTCTTAATTATTTGTTCATTATGAAGCTAAAAAAAAATTTTTTTCTTATGCACTAAAAAGTAACAAAAAATTTTCAACTCCCGTGATATCTATTATTGGGAAATGCTCTTGAAGGTCGATTTTGAATTTAAGGACATCAAAAAGATTAAATGTTCATTACCTCAATAACTTCATTCAATTAAGAAAATTTTACAGTTCCTGTTCCTTTTTTATATCTACGGTCATCGCCTAGATCGAATCTCTGAAGATTCATTCCTATACACTCACAATTTGTTATTGTTCATTAATATTCTGAATGTATTGCCTAAAAATTATTTTTATGGCAAAACGACAAACATTCCTCCGAAGAGTGCCAGCAAGATTCTTATAAAACTATAAATATTGTGAATATATTCATTGAACTTGGTAAGAAAAAATATATGACTTCCTATCTTTGTCTCCTATTTATTATATTCGAAAAATTGATATTTTGAAAATAATAATAATGATATTCGAATTCAATATTTACCTTCACAAATGAAAATTCAAATAAACCCAAAAATTTCCGCTCAAATAACTTCATTTCCGCCTGCGCACGGAGATGGTGCGCGAGTTCTCGATAGAGTAAAGAATTCAGTTCAATTTTTCAAGAGTGCAACTACTGGTTGGTGTCTATACTGTGCTAATACTAAATCGCATGAAAACTTCATGTGACAGTAACTGCAAAAATCTTATGAGACAAATTCACAAATTCAGAAGGTAATATGCCAACGCATTTACGGTAATCTGAGTGATTCATCTTCATTTGCAGGGGAAGTTCGAGAGTCACGTGTATGATGTATACCATTAGAGTTAGAGTAGGTCTATTCATTATTAAGAGACTACCTCGTTCACGAAGTTTCTGCTCCATCCAAAGTTTGCAGCCTATCTGGAATTCATTTTTATTTCCTGCCTCGTGCCTTCAGAACGAACTTAAAACTCCTTAACTTCAACTGAACCTGCTTGAATTTCTGATCTTTACAAAGTTGTTCGTCCGTGAGTTACGCTAAACACTATGATATTCAATATAAATAACAGGATTATAGACGGAACGCAATTTTCACGAGAAGTTACTTTCAACATGTTCGCGAAATTTGTGCCCTGCGATATTCTTGAAAACTGTTAAGCGAGATAACTAGGTCAATGTGGATATTACAGCCGAACTCAAATTTATCCATTAGTTATAAAAAATCCAGGAAAGCTCTGTGTAGGTGCTCGTTCATCAGTGGAGCAATAATAATATTACCAAAAATTTTGTATGAGACTCGAGATTCATGCCAAGTATACCAATGCAAAATTTTAGCACGATCGGAATTATATTTTCGACATTAAATTGAAATCAAATTAGGTAAATTGAATTCTATAGTTCTGATGATGAGATCCTCTTGAAATTTTGGATGCACATTCAGTACTTATATCAATCATCATTCCCAAAATAAATATCACTTGAATGGGTTATTTTGTAAATGGAAATATGAAGATTCTTCTTTTGAATATTTCGATTGAGTATTCTATGATTCTGTTAATACTTTGACCACAAAAATTTGCATGAGGATTTCGATTCATTTTGTTTTGTCTGAGATATCGAATAAAAATGAATTGGCCATATTTTATGGAACTTAAGTGCAGAATTTGCGAACAAAACTGTAAAAAATTATAGAAGGTTGAAAATTCCGAGTCATCAAAAGCTCAGAATTTCATGGTGTTAATTCATTTAACTGAAAGAAAATGTTACGTAAATGTGTATTTCTCGAAAATGAATAAAGATATTAATTTAGGCATGATATGAATTTCATGAAAAATGTATTAGTTTTATCATTTGTGCTATTTAACGTACCAAGTTTATTCCCGTTAAAGAGAAGCTATGAAAATCCACTAAAAAACTTTTTTTCTTATTTCAAAATTGATTATTGTTATGGAATTGAATTTTGGTATACGCAAAATCTGTCTCATGAGACACCCCAAATTCTACGCCGCTGACCTCAATCTTTTTACACAGCATAGATTTTGTGTATGCCAATTCTTAATTCAAAATAATGATGAATTTTGAAATTATAGAAAAATATTTTTTCTGGGTGGATATCCATACCTTTTTTTAACGAGAATACATTTTGACATTTAATAGCACAGATGTTAAACCCAGTAGGTTTTTCGATGATTTTCATGTCACGCCCAAATTTGATATCTCTACTCATGTTCGACAGATACACATTTACGTAACAATTTCTTTCAGTTAAATGAATTGACACCATCAAATTCCTTGCTTCTGACTTGGAATTTTCAACCTTCAATCAATGTTTTACAGCATTTTGTTTCCCGCTGTGAAAAAAATTAAATTGAAATCAAGAAAAATAGTTATTTATTATACTAGGGAAAAAAATATTAGATTTAGTTCGAGCTTATGTGGTCTCCCGACGCGAAGCGGAGGAAGACAAAAGCCGAGAGCTAAAACCTATTATTTTTCCCGTGTGTAATACACTTTCTTTTTCTGTGACAGAATAAACGACCATTTAATAGCGAAAGAAATATAACTGTTCACGAAATTACTTTTTTTTCCCCGGGAAAATGTAAGTACTTTTTTCCCGGCTACATAGAGAATCATTTTTTTGACAGGGAAAAAAGTGATCTCGTAAAAAGTCATATTTTGTGACCTGTCAAGAGATATAAATGTCCAATTTTTTCCCGTCACAGAAGAAATATTTTTTTTAACTTTGACATCCCGTAACTCGGGAACGAAGGCTTTACCCATGCTTCTATGAACATTTATTGTTGAAACGTAGATTTATAACACTAACTATATAGCGAACATGACAAAAATTTTGAGGCAAACGGCGGCCATTTGCAGTTTGGGATTTACTTGAGAAGTGTCAATTTTTCAACGAAAAAAATTCGAACACAGTTGGCATAGAACGTCAAAATCTTCGTATTTCATCCCAAACTGCAAATGGCGGCCCTTGCCTCACTTTTTCTACGTGACAGTTTGGAAGTTCGACGTCCAGTTAGTATGTTAAGTCCATGTGTTGAAATAGTTCTGGAAACCTTCCTTCAGCGTTTAATGACGTTATTCTGAATCACCCTATAAGGAAGGAGATCACTACAACAAGAAGAAACCATTTCTCTCTGCGGTGAATTGTTAAGATAACGGAAAAATATATAATTATAGAAGATTTGCCACATTTCAACTACGTTCTCAGAGTTTAATCCTTTCTCTCGGATAATTTCTGCATTGAATTGCTATTCAACAAGATGAGGTTGTATGATAGCATTCATAACTTCAATGTTCCCTCATAAAAATCTGGTTTTAATACCTCCTTACAACTATCATGCTCCAAAAGCATTTTGCAGCTAATTAATTCCACAGAAAGCCTGATTTCTACAGCCGCTCTAAACTCAACGTTTCTAACAGAATATTAACCCATTATTAACATCAGAAGTGATAGTTTCCCATTTATACTGGCAATAAATCATTAACAATTCAAATGAGAGGAAGGTATTATATTTCATTATGCATGTAAATTAATTTCCAGTCGATTATTTATCGATATTTAATATACAATTCGTTTTTTGTTGTTATTCTTAGACAACCTGAGATATTGCACAATCTGGGCGATTACATTATAATTACAGAAAAAGAACAAGAGGGGATTGTTTTCAGTCAAAGAAATTAATTCAGAGAGAAATTTATGGAATGAGCCAACTTTTATAGTGGCAATATTTCAGGAATAATCGGAATCGGGAGATAGGTTTGGATGTCGGTTTGAATCGAAATAATCTCATTAGAGAAGGTGGAAAGATCGAAATGTCTGAACAAACTAATGCTGGTTGGAAATTGTTATTTACATTTTACAAAGCAGCAGGGGGCCAGGTTAGACTAGCGAACGAGTCAATTTGGAAAGATCTGCCGGTATATTATAAAATAATGTCGATAGACTCATTTCGATAGAATTGACACACTGGGAATCGTTCGAAAGAGTTCATAATTTAGAAAAATTCAAGAAAAGCTCTGAGCAGGAGCTTTTGAGCACTCGTTTTTCGTGGAGCAATAAGACTATTATCTCAAAGATTTATATGGAATTTGTGATGGATACCAAAAATAAAACGCAGAATCTCAGCACAATCAAGATTATATTCTGAAATTTATTAAAAAAATTGAATATGTAAAAAATAAATAATTACAAAAATTTGATTCTATGGTTCTGATGATGTGATCCTCTTGAAATTTTGCATTAACATTCAGTATAGTAGTTTTCATTTCCAAAATGAATTTCACTCGAATGGAATCTTCTGTTATGGAAATATAAAGAATCTGCTTTCAATATTCCAATTGAATTTCCTATGGTTCTGTTAAAACACTATGACCAAAAATTCATAAATTTGTATTAAGATTCAGTATATCAATCTTCATTCACACAAAAAATTTCATTCGAATCGGATGTCTTGTTATGGAAATATAAAGATTCTTTTTTTCAATTTTCCAATTGAATTTTCTATGGTTCTGTTACCACTATGGCTACACTATTTTGCATAAGGCTCATAATGAGCAAAATTTAATTCCTTTTTTTTGTCTGAGATATTGTGAAACAACGCAAAATTTAAATTCTTTTTTTGTCTGAGATATTGTGGAACAAAAATTCTGAATGGCCATATTTAATTGACCATCCAGTACGATTTGGCTGGTTAACGAACTCAACCTGAACTCACCCTGAAAATCTCAAGTATCTAGGACGGTCCCTTCGAAAGTTATCGTGTAAACGGCCGGACAGCCTCACCGACAGAATTGAATTAAACCACGAATTCGTCATCAGGGAGTAGAACGCTATCGTTTGAGACCATTTTCGGTTCAAAATTCGAGAATAACAGACAATTAGGCAAAATACACAGATTTAAGTAGCAAGAGTGCTCAAAAAGAACTATAGGAAATGGTTTTCAGTCAAAAGAAATTAATTCAGAAAGAAATTTATGGATTGAGCCAACTTTTATAGTGGCAATATTTCAGGAATAATCGGAATCGGGAGATAGGTTGGATGTCGGTTTGAATCGAAATAATCTCATTAGAGAAGGTGGAAAGATCGAAATGTCTGAACAATACTAATGCCGGTTGGAAATTGTTATTTACAAAGCAGCAGGGGGCCAGGTTAGACTAGCGAACGAGTCGATTCGGAAAGATCTGCCGGTATATTATAAAATAATGTCGATAGACTCATTTCGATAGAATTGACACACTGAGAATCGTTCGAAAAGTTCATGATTTAGAAAAATTCAGCAGAAGCTTTTGAGCGCTCGTTCTTTGAAGGAGCAATAAAATTATTATCTCAAAATTTTATATGGAATTTGTGATTGATACCAAAAATATAAACGCAGAATCAAGATTATATTCTGAAATTTATTAAAAAAAATGAATATGTAAAAAATAAATAATTACAAAAATTTAATTCTATGGTTCTGATGATGTGATCCTCTTGAAATTTTGCATTAACATTCAGTATAGTAGTTTTCATTTCCAAAATAAATTTCACTCGAATGGAATCTTCTGTTATGGAAATATAAATATTCTGCTTTCAATATTCCAATTGAATTTCCTATGGTTCTGTTAGAACACTATGACAAAAAATTCATAAATTTGTATTTAGATTCAGTATATCAATCTTCATTCATTCAAAAAATTTCATTCGAATCGGATGTCTTATTATGGAAATATAAAGATTCTTTTTTTCAATTTTCCAATTGAATTTTCTATGGTTCTGTTACCACTATGGCTACACTATTTTGCATAAGGCTCATAATGAGCAAAATTTAATTCCTTTTTTTTTGTCTGATATATTGTGGAACAATGCAAAATTTAATTTTTTTTGTCTGAGATATTGTGGAACAAAAATTCTGAATGGCCATATTTAATTGACCATTTGGCTGGTTAACGAACTCAACCTGAACTCACCCTGAACATCTCAAGTATCTAGGACGATCCCTTCGAAAGTTATCGTGTAAACGGCCGGACAGTCCCACCGACAGAATTGAATTAAACCACGAATTCGTCATCAGGGAGTAGAACGCTATCGTTTGAGACCATTTTCGGTTCAAAATTCGAGAATAACAGACAATTAGGCGAAATACACAGATTTAAGTAGCTAGAGTGCTCAAAAAGAACTATAGGAGATTGTTTTCAGTCAAAAGAAATTAATTCAGAAGGAAATTTATGGATTGAGCCAACTTTATAGTGGCAATATTTCAGGAATAATCGGAATCGGGAGATAGGTTTGGATGTCGGTTTGAATCGAAATAATCTCATTAGAGAAGGTGGAAAGATCGAAATGTCTGAACAAATACTAATGCTGGTTGGAAATTGTTATTTACATTTTACGAAGCAGCAGGGGGCCAAGTTGAACTAGCGAACGAGGCGATTAGAAAATATCTGCCGGTATATTATAAAATAATGTCAATAGACTCGAAATGAAGTTGATCCAGAGGGCCTTTTATCTGTACAATTGTGCATATCATTCGAATACCGTGGAAATGGGCAGAATATATTTGATTAAGTAAATTGAGTTGACTTTATGGATTTTATAATAACTATATCCCTTTCTAGGTGTATGCACTTGTATGTTCGTTCAATGTTCTGGTGCTTATCACACCAAAGTTCCAGTTATGTTCCAGTATGAGGAAGAATCCAAGTTCTATAAAATCAAAGTTCCGCGAATAAGCCGTTCTGGTGATAATCCGGATCAATAAAAAACATAGATAGACAGTGTCAAATGTAAACAGAGGCAAAAATGGGAAAAAGATTACTATATTTATATTCATCCTCTGTTGCATTTAAACCTGAATCTAACTTTGGTTATTCTTATGATTCTCATGGTATTTGGGCTGGTTTTCGTGATTCTACATCTTAATGTGGCTTAGATTCCATGCGATTCTGTTCGCATATTGCTATGAATCTTATTATCCAATCACTATTGCTATCTCCCAAATTCATAGCAATATGACTTCGGAATTGCGTATTCTGTTTCGACTGTTAAATCAATGTTGTCTATGAATTTTGCCTTAGCAATATTGCTTCGAGAATCGGCAATCCAAGAGCTTGCAACACTGAAATATATGATATTTGAACTACTATTTTGAGGTTTGGTTATGGCATATCTGTGTTTAAAAACACTTGTAATGAGAATTTCAAAAATGTTGCCTAATGGAAAAATCCAGAAAATTCAAATGGAAGTATTGATAAACTTTCTTGAATATATTAGAATTGAAGTGACAGGAAAAACCCACCCATTAGAAATATACACGATGTGAATATCAAGTTGGTTGAACGCACAAATTTTGTGAATGCAGTGTAAAATGGGACAAGAAAAGATTGAATGCTTCCTCTGAATGAAATATTTTCATACACAATTATTAACTAATGAGAACACATCTCAGCATTCTGCGAATAGCTGAAGCTGTTGGTGTGATGTAATTTGAGGCTAGGAAATTTTCACAATTTAATCACAGAATGAAGTATTATTTTATATTTGTAATCAATAAACAATTCCATACAATATCAATAGAAATTGAAATAAACTTCTATTTTTTCATTGAATATATGTTCCTATTAAAAGTCTCCGTCGACCACATTTTTCGTAGAAAAATTGATTTTGCTATATTTTTCCTCTGCATTGTTAGAAAGAGTATTGAGAAATGAAGTCATAATTCAGGGGTGGATAGGATACCCAAAATTTCCTTCACATACTTTGATCTCATGTGCCGATAGATTTATGAAACAGTATTTGAAAAATAATGGTTCAATCCAATATAAGAAAAAAATATGGAATAATACTTACAGCTTGTAACATTGTTACATTCATACTGTGAAAACCATTTCTATTGATGCTATTTTCCATCATCCTCATTCCTTGAAGGAAATGTAACATATCGAGGTAATAATTTTTTTACATGAACTTTCTCTTGTCTCTTGAATTTTAGGCGTGAGTTGAAATAATTCACGTTGTTTCTTCCAAGGTAATTCTTGAATTAAAGGGTTTTATCGACTTGAGCCTAGCGATCGGCTATCACACTGCCTACTAAGGAGAACATTCACTCAACACGAATAGCAATAAGTATCAGGAGGATTGAGCTCTGAGATGTTCGGTGTTCTTCTTCTCCTGGGTCCTGGGTTGTTCGTCCTTCGTTGCTTGGACCTGGATTTCTCGGTTGATGTCGTGGGAGTTGGTTTTGCAATGTTTCCCTCCTTGGTTGTTCCTGATGTCCATAGTGACCTACAGACCTCCTTACCGTTCTAGCAGCACTGAAATGTACTGCTTTTTGCATTACTTTGAAATGGTTTTCATCCAAATCTAGCTCCTTGAGTTTGAACTTAAGGCTCTTAGGAATAATTGCTGTGGTTGATATGAGAATGGAAATGGTTGTGGTACTAGACATTTCCCACTGCCTTTTGATTTTGAAGTCAACCTCTCGATATTTCGATATTTTTTCAGCATATTTTTTTACGTAAATTGTTATTATTTGGTATGGCTACGTACTCTATAAGTATTGCTCCCTTCCCTTTTTCTTCACTAGAACTATATCTGGCCTGTTATTAGCAACTGTTAAATTTGTAAGTACTGTGCATTCTCAGTAAAACTTGTAATGGTGGTTCTCCAGTATTACTACAGGCTGATACTTATAATATGGAATTGGTTCGGATTGCAGCATCTTCAGTTGGATGGCGAGTTCCTGATGAAGTATTTTATAAACTACATCATGTCGACTATTATATTCATTTCCAGCAAACATTTGGCAGCCTCCTGTAATATGTTGGATTGTTTCTGATGTTCGGCATCCGTAACGGCATCTATCGTCGATGAGGCTCCTATCCTTCATGATATTTTCTGATAGTTTGCACTTGATCTTGAATGGCAAGGAGGAAACCTTCTGTTTCAGGAAACAATCTTCCAGAAGTCAGCCAGTACTTTGACGCAGGAATGTCGACATGTTCTAAAGGGTATTATTATTATTATGGTAATCATTTATGTTGAAAAAATTCACCAAAGATCAATAAAAAACTTTCACAACACTGAATATTGAATGGGTTCCAAACTAATTTCATTCAGCAATCCAAGCGAATCACATTTTAACTGAATTAACTAATGATATTAGAGATATAAGAATAAAAGACGAAATTGAACTGCACGAAAATATAAAGTGTCATCATTTCGTAAGGCGAGAAGTAATGAAGTTGACAAAGAAGGGGGACAATTTGGAGGATGAAGGGCTGGCTGGGTCGAAGAGTTCTCCAGGCGAGAAATATATAGTAAAGATACAAGTTAATTGAGATTCTCAAGCTCCCAGCAACACAATTACGCGTTCTTTTGAGGCATTTCGGGAAAGTCATCCCCCTTCCACCCTATGATGGATGTTCGCATTGCGCTGCGCACCCCTCGGCAAATTTATGACCAGAATCAAAAAAGGGTGCTCAACGAGGTAACGGCACCCCAGTTAAATTGGTGACTGAGTCGTTTCAGATTTCGGATGAAAAAGGAAGAGCGATATCCTTGTAAATTCGAGTTCCTGCCCTAGTTCCCATTCTTTGTAATTAAATCCCTGTAGTCTAATCAGGATTTTAGGGATTTTTTTTCGTCGTTAAGATTGATTTCGAGCCTTCGAGGTGTAGATGATAGAACACTCTAAGCTCTTTATTCGTTGGAGTGGAACGACGAAGTCTTAATTGCTGGGAAGATGCATAGAATATTTGGTTGGACAATTTTCTATTGATATTCATTAGTAACTTCGACGACGAGAAGCGAATCTTGAATTGTTAGACAGTATAAAAGTACTTTTTTTTATTTCTGATGGCACTTCATTTGAAAATGGAATATTCGAGAAGTGATTGCAAAAAGCTGGTGTCGAATGATAAGTTTCTTTCTGCAAAACGTTCGTTTATGAAAAATTCACCGATACAAAAGAAATGACATTCGAGCTGATGCCTTCGATGTGAATGCCTTCACCAATATATTTTCTTCCTGTAATATTTCATGGATTATTATTAACAGACTTTGATTGGGATCTGTAGCTTTGGCAGTTTAATTAAATTGTGGTTGATTGGAACCGTGACTATATTTCTGCTCTGCGACCAATAGCGTCTTCTGTGTGTTATGGAAATAAAACCTCTTTCCTGAAGTTCATTATTTTCCTAGGATACTTCTCTCTCACGTCGACTGGCGTCCAGTTCGTACCACTTCGTAGATTAAGATCTGGTACACGTCTATACATTGATAGGTACCCAACGGGAACCTACTTTTGTACCCCGCCAGTGTCGTGGGGGATTTTTAACAGCTGTCAAATTGGTGACTGAGCCGCTTCGATTTCGGATGAAAAAGGAAAAGCGAAATAATTGCAAATTCGAAATTCTGCCCTAGTTCCCATTCTTTGTAATTAAACCCTGTAGTCTAATCAGGATTTTAGGGATTTTTTTAGTCGTTAAGACTGATTTCGAGCCTTCGAGGTGTAGATGACAGAACACTCTAAGCTCTTTATTCGTTGGAGTGGAGCGACGAAGTCTTAATTGCTGGGAAGATGCATTAGAATATTTGGACGAACGATTTTTTATTGATATTTATTAGTAACTTCGATGAAGAAGTGAATCTTAAGTTGTTAGACAGTATGAAATTATTTTTTTCTTATATTTTGTGGCATTAAATTTGATTATTCATTATTATTTTCCTAGGATACTTCGCTGTCAAGTTGACAGGCGTCCAGTTCGTACCATTTCGTAGATTAAGATCTTGTTTTGCGTCTATACATTACATTGGCATAATTTGTGCTCGATTATTTCTATGCCCAATGTCCTGGTGGACAGGTACCCAACCTAAACCAGCTTCTTGTACCTAGCCATTGTTGTGTGGATTTCTAAACAGCTGTTAAATTGGTGACTGATTCGTTTCAGATTTCGGATTAAAAAGGAAGAGCGATATTCTTGAAAATTCGAGTTCCTGCCCTAGTTCCCATTCTTTGTAATTAAATCCCTGTAGTCTAATCAGGATTTTAGGGATTTTTTTTTGTCGTTAAGACTGATTTCGAGCCTTCGAAGTGTAGATGACAGAACACTTTAAGCTCCTTTATTCGTTGGAGTGGAACGACGAAGTCTTAATTGCTGGGAAGATGCATTAGAATATTTGGTCGGACGATTTTTTATTGATATTCATTAGTAACTTCGATGAAGAAGTGAATCTTAAGTTGTTAGACAGTATGAATTTATTTTTTTTCCTATTTTTGGTGGCATTAAATTTGATTATTAATTATTATTTTCCTAGGATACTTCGCTTTCAAGTTGACCGGCGTCCAGTTCGTACCATTCCGTAGATTAAGATCTTGTTTTGCGTCTATACATTGCATTGGCATAATTTGTGCCCGATTATTTCTATGCCCAATGTCCTGGTGGACAGGTACCAACTTAAACCAGCTTCTTGTACCTCGCCATTGTTGTGTGGATTTTTAAAAGCTGTTAAATTGGTGACTGAGCCGTTTCAGATTTCGGATGAAAAATGAAGAGCGATATCCTTGTAAATTCGAGTTCCTGCCCTAGTTCCCATTCTTTGTAATTAAATCCCTGTAGTCTAATCAGGATTTTAGGGATTTTTTTCGTCGTTAAGACTGATTTCGAGCCTTCGAGGTGTAGATGACAGAACACTCTAAGCTCTTTATTCGTTGGAGTGGAACGACGAAGTCTTAATTGCTGAGAAGATGCATTAGAATATTTGGTCGGACGATTTTTCATTGATATTCATTAGTAACTTCGATGAAGAAGTGAATCTTAAGTTGTTAGACAGTATGAATTTAATTTTTTTCTTATTTTGGAGGCGTCAAATTTGATTATTTATTATTATTTTCCTAGGATACTTCGCTTTCAAGTTGACCGGCGTCCAGTTCGTACCATTCCGTAGATTAAGATCTTGTTTGCGTCTATACTACATGGATCAATAAGTCCCGAGACTAACCCAGACATGGCGCTCGTAGTGAACCAGTAACCACGTCTTTCTAGAGTACTTACCTTTGCTTGAAACGTGTCAAAATTTTAAGTCGATCAGACCAGAAACAGCTGAATAATCGAGGTTGGAGTAAAGTCGGTTTGTAGTTTGTTTGAAAAATGGAAAAAACCAAGTTTCGTGTTCTGATTATTACACATTATTTTTTAATTGGTAAAAACACCGTGCAAGCAAAACAATGGATTGCAAAATCTTACCCGGACTCTTGTCCATCAAAAGCAACGATTTGTTGGTGGTTTGCCGAGTTTAAACGTGGTCGTACCGACACAAATGAAGCGGAACTCTTGGGCAGACCTGTGGAAGACGTTACACCGAAAAATGTGAGAAAAATGACAAAAATTATAATGAAAGATCGTAAAGTAAAGCTCCGTGAGATTGCTGAGATGACAAAGATATCATATGGAAGTGTATTTAGTATCCTTCATGAAAAATTGAGCATGAAAAAGGTTTTTCCCAAGTGAGTGCCGCGATTGCTTTCTATGGAACAAAAACAGCAATGAGTCTATGATTCAGAAGCTCTTTATCGCTATTTACTCGCAATAAAAAAGATTTCTTGTGTCGTTACGTGACCATGGACGAAACAGGATACATCACTACACTCCAGAGTCGAAGCGGCAGTCATCTGAGTGGCGCACAGCTGGCGAAAGCCGTCCGAAGCGTCCGAAGACGCAGCAGTCAGCTGGCAAAGTCATGGCGTCATTTTGGGATACCCATGGCGTGATTTTCATTAACTATCACGAAAAGGTAAATCGATCAACAGTGATTATTATATTGACATATTGCTGGCGCGTTTGAAGGAGGAAATCGCAAAAAAGGACAGCACATGCAGAGAAAAAAATCCGTTCACCAAGACAATGCATCCTGTCACAAGTCGATGAAAACAATGGCAAAATTGAACGAATTGGTCTTTGATCTGCTTCCGCACCCCCCATACTCGCCAGATTTAGCCAGTAGTGACTACTGGCTCTTTGCTGATCTTAAAAAAATGCTCTAGGGAAAAAGTTTTGGCTCAAATGAGTAGGTCATCCCTGAAACAGAAGCTTATTTTGAAGCGAAAGAAATTTTTTTTATAAACATGGTATTGAAAAATCGTAAAAGCGTTGGAACGATTGTATCACCCTAAAACGTGATTATGTTGATGAATAAAAAATTTTACAAAAAAAATGTTGTTTTCATCGTTAGTCTCGGGACTTATTGATCCATGTGTTACATTGCATTGGCATAATTGTGTGCTCGATTATTTCTATGCCCAATGTCCTGGTGGACAGGTACCCAACTTAAACCAGCTTCTTGTACCTCGCCATTGTTGTGTGGATTTTTAAAAGTTGTTAAATTGGTGACTGAGTCGTTTCAGATTTCGGATGGAAAGGAAGAGCGATATCCTTGTAAATTCGAGTTCCTGCCCTAGTTTCCCATTCTTCGTAATTAAATCCCTGTAGTCTAATCAGGATTTTAGGGATTTTTTCGTCGTTAAAGACTGTTTTCGAGCCTTCGAGGTGTAGTTGACAGAACACTCTGAGCTCTTTATTCGTTGAAGTGGAACGACGAAGTCTTAATTGCTGGGAAGATGCATTAGAATATTTGGTTGGAGACGATTTTCTATTGATATTCATTAGTAACTTCGGTGGGGAAGCGAATCTTAAATTATTAGACAGTATGAAACAATTTTTTCTCTTATTTTTGATTAAGGAATATTGAGGAGTGGTGGCAAAAAAGCTGGTCTCAAATGATGAGTTTCTTTCTTCAAAAAGTTCATTTCTAAAGTTATAATTCACCGATGCAAAAAAATTACAATCGAGCTGATGCCCTCAATCTGAATGCCTTCACCAATGTATTTTCTTCTTGTGATATTTCATGAATGATTATTTACATACATTGATCATTAATTTTTTTCTGTGAGAATAACTTCACGGACAAACAGTTTTTTTTTTGTTATTTCTGAATTAAATCTGAATAATTCCATATACATATTCAGGCATCACCATATTATATATCGATTGAAATATAATCTGGGAGAATCTCTGCATTTCTAAAAAGCTTTACAGGTTTTCACTTATAGTCTCTGAAACAGAAATAATCAAAAACCAGATTGGTCCAAATTCAACATAAGAACTGTTTTCAAAACACAAAATGATTTGAGATCCATTCTAACCAGAAAGAAACAAATGAATGAGACACATAATCAAAAAATGTATTCATAATACAATGTCAACATGGCGACGATGTTAAAGTCACAGTTAATTAGCGAGCTAAATAAATGGAAAAAAGATGATCTTATTCGAGTACATAGTAAATAAAAAACTACCAAGTAATGCTAGAGCAAATAGTGCCTTATGTGCAGCACTAGAAATGGAAATTTTGGAGACCTTAGAGGAACCCGAAACAAACGTGATATGTAACACAAAAGCTGCAAAAAACTAGAATCTGATTATATCAGCATTAGTAGATCAATGGGATTAATGGAAAAGCTTCAGCACCAGTTAGAGAAGAGAACGGAGGAACAGGAATTCTTGATAAACATCCTAAGGAAAGAAAACGGTAACCAGTACAAAAATATATCGGTATATCAGTCAAAATATGAGGTTAATGAAAAGAAAACAAAAGATAACACACAGAAAGCAGAAATAATCTCTGTCACAGGTGACAGCAATACACATACAAGTAGGTCGGAGTCCAAATGTGTCGCTGAAACTACCCAAATTCTCAAACCAGTGGCGGAGGTAAAGGAAGATGATAGCACAGATCATTGGAAAGAAGTGGTGTCAAGAAGAAATAGAAGAAGCGGAAATACAATAAAAGGAAAAGCCAGAATGGAAGTCGAAGATAGTTTCAGAGGTGCAAGTAGAAAAGCCTGGTTCTACGTTGGTAGAGCTGCAGATGACTCAAATTCAACAAAATTGAAAAATTACTTACTTACTTTGTTTCCAGATGAAGTTTTCGAAGTGGAGGAATTACAGAAACATGTATCAAACATGAATCAAAATAAGTCTTTCAAGCTTGGATGCGCTTATTCTATGATGAAAAAATAAATGACCCTGAAATTTGGCCGGAAAATATCATAGTTCGACCCTTCCGTTTCTTTCGCAACACAAGGACAGAAGGAACAGGTAAATTCTAATAAACAAACAAGTAAACTTCTTAATATATTGAATTACAACATACAATCTCTCACAAACAAAATTGATCAATTGAACATACAAGTAAACGAACACAACATAGACATAATCTGCCTAACTGAAACATGGCTTCATGAAGATCAGTTGAGCTACATTAACTTAAATGATTATAATATTGGAGCTTATTACTGTAGACAAATTTACAAACACGGTGGAATATTAATTGCAACAAAAAGTGAATATAAAACTACTCCTTTAGAGAAAATAAAAGATTTGTCAATTGAAAAGCATGCTGAATTTGCGGGATTGTATTTGGGGAACCTAAACACGATTGTTCTTGGGATTTATAGATCCCCTCTAGGCGAAATAGATGTTTTTTTTCAATCAATTATCTGAAGCTTTGAATTATATCATGGAAAATTTCAACGACAAAAAAGTCATTATAGCCGGAGACTTTAATATTAATTTCTTGCTGATACCAAAACGATGAAGTCCATAATTAATTTGTTTGACTCATTTGGCCTGAGGAGAAGTTTCAATGAAGCGTCCAGAAAACAAGTAGTACAGAAACGTGTATAGATAACATTTTTTGAATACAAATTATCATGATGGAAAAACTCTAGAATTACATATGTCTGATCACCTGGCACAGATTTTAAGCTTCTCTGCGTCCGTTAATGAATCTGAAAAAAACAAAAAAACTATAAAGCGAAAAAACTTAAATTTAGAAGATATCAATTATTTAAAAAATGAGTTATCAATATCCTGGAAAGATTTCTTAGGTGAGAAAAACGCACAAGACGCTTTTTTCCGATTTCCATGAGTATTTTATGAGTTTGATAGACAAAAGAATACCTTTGGAGGAAAAGCTTATAAGTAAAAATAGTTCTAAACTTACAGGAATACTGAAAAAATAAAACAAATGAAAAAAACTTTAGATGCTTTAGACACAATTGCCAAGGTAAAGAAAGATCAAACATCATTATCAGCCTATAAAGCTTATAAAAAGAGTATACTACAGAAATAAATAGAGCTATAAAAGAAAAAAATGAAGAATATGTAAACAAGGCGGAAAATAAACAAAAAGCTCTCT
Source organism: Propylea japonica (assembly GCA_013421045.1). Taxonomy (NCBI): domain Eukaryota; kingdom Metazoa; phylum Arthropoda; class Insecta; order Coleoptera; family Coccinellidae; genus Propylea; species Propylea japonica. The sequence goes on from CM024242.1 coordinate 53,206,953, forward strand.
GGAAGGTGATAAGAAATAGAAAATCAAATATAGTACTAAAGAGAAGATCAGTACAATTCCTGATGTTGATACTTTGAATGATCACTTCGCGAGTATCGGCGAAAAAATCCGTGAAGAGTTGGCAGCATCAACAAACTACAAAAAACCTCCCCAGATCTTGGGTTCAAACAATGAAAAATCGTGTTTTTTCTTCGAATGCACTGTGGAAGAAGTAAAAAGAATCATATCATCCTTAAAACCGAAGCAATCATCAGACATCTATAATTAACGTTGGCATACTGAAGAGCTTAAGTGAAGAAATCAGCCACCCGATTTCAATTTTAATAAATAAATGCATCCAAGAAGGCTATTTTCCAGACGAGCTGAAAATAGCAAAATTATTCCATTTATAAAGGTAAAGGAGACAAAAATGATAGTAATAACTATAGGCTATAGCAATACTTCCGTTATATCCAAAATTTTTGAAACAGTGATCAAAGATCGAATGTTGGGATGGATGGAAAAAAAAGAAATATTGAATAAAAGTCAACATGGCTATAGAAGAGGGCGAAATACATCTACAGCTCTAATGAGTCTGATAAATAAGGTTATAGAGGCCATCGATAATGGTGATATCGTTGAGATGCTGAACTTCGATCTGAGTAAGGCTTTTGACGTTGTATCACAGGAGATCCTGATTGAGAAATTGAAAAGATATGGTTTCAGGGGAACCATTCTTAAACTGCTGCAATCATATTTGCAAAAACGGTATCAGAGTGTGCACTGGAATGGAAATGTATCAACGGAACGAAAAATGATTGTGGAGTGCCACAGGGATCAATACTTGGCCGATTCTTTTTTTGATTTATATCAATGACATGGACTTTCAGCATTGTAACAGCTTAGGCATTTTTGTGATGATACTTCCATAATTCTGAAGGCGAAGGAATTGAATGAATTTATGAACGGGAAAGAACGTGCCATGAGAGAAGTTGAAGAATGGTTTCATATGAACTTGCTAAAGCTAAATTCTGAAAAAACAACAGCACTGAGATTTGGAAGTAGGCAAAGTCGAGAGAGCGCCAGTTTTTGGGTATAGTCCTAGACAGCAGACTAGATTGGTCATCACATATTGATGAAGTATGTGATAACTTTCGAAAAATATGTACCTTCTGAGAGAGTTGAAAAAATTGGTACTCACGAAATGTTTAAAGACAAGCATATTATGGTAATTTGCAGAGTGTATTACAGTATGGTATCCATCCCTTTGGGGGCAACGCGTCGGATGCTTCTCGAGTTTTTATTCTGCAAAAAAAGGGCATAAGATTATGTATGGATTAAATAATAGAGAATCCTGTAAGTCTACATTTATAAAGCATGGTATACTTACCTTCCCATCGCTTTATATAAAAGAGTGTTGAGATATATTCACTTCAATAAAGTCAGCATGACACAAATGGTCATTCCACTCATTTAACACAAGGTACAAAGATAATCTGATTACACCACTACACAAAAAGAAGAACACCAGAACTTTTCTACCTATTGGGGAATAAAGATGTTTAATAAATTACCAGCCGACATAAAAGACTTACCCCAGCAATCCTTCAAAAGAGAATACATAGTTTATTAGTTTCAAATGCATTTTATTCTGTAGAAGAATTTTTGAGTTACAATATTTGGTAAAGCCTACACTTGACAAACCATGTAATTATTGATGGCAATAAATTTATTATTATTATTATTATTATTAATT